>VYXH01000323.1:184041-252142 GCA_013397275.1 Burhinus bistriatus
CAGTACTCAAGCTGCGGCCTCACCAGCTCTGAGTGCAGGGGCACGATCACTTCCCTGCTCCTGCTGGCCACACTATTCTTGATACAGGCCAAGATGCCATTGGCCTTCTTGGCTACCTGGGCGCACTGCTGGCTCATGTTCAGCCGGCTGTCCACCAGAACTCCCAGATCCTTTTCTGCCAGGCAGCTTTCCAGCCACTACTCCCCAAGCCTGTAGCGTTGCCTGGGGTTGTTGTGACCCAAGTGCAGGACCCGGCACTTGGCCTTGTTAAACCTCATGCAGTTGGCTTCAGCCCATCGATCCAGTCTGTCCAGATCTCTCTGCAGAGCCTTCCTACCCTCAAGCAGATCAACACTCCCACTTAATTTGGTGTCATCTGCAAACTTACTGAAGGTGCACTCAATCCCCTCATCCAGATCGTCAATACAGATATTAAACAAGGCTGGCCCCAAAACTGAGCCCTGAAGAACACCACTTGAAACCTGCTGCCGACTGGATTTAATGCCATTCTTGTATCACTATTCTTTATAAA
This sequence comes from Burhinus bistriatus, assembly GCA_013397275.1. Lineage (NCBI taxonomy): Eukaryota > Metazoa > Chordata > Aves > Charadriiformes > Burhinidae > Burhinus > Burhinus bistriatus. The sequence continues at coordinate 184,574 of VYXH01000323.1, forward strand.
CCCATCTACTTTCATTCTGAAGTTAATGGGGAAATAAAACACAGATTCTCCAACGGCTATTTTGTAAAAAACAAATGGAAATCCAGACTCAAGAAACACATATTTTGTTCTCTTCTAGACTTTGATCCATGTCCATGTATGACTAGTTTTTGGGATGTTCTTACGTTCCTAATCCCAGCTTCAAAGCCATTTTATCTGTTAGATCTGTTAGCCAAGTATGTAACAAAGGCTGTACATATGGTTACTGCCAGTGGAGTTCAGAATTATAGTGGAAAGCGATGACTCAGACCAATGGTTAATATTTCTAACAGTCCTATCATATTAGATTAATATATTCCAACTCTTTGTCTCAGGATGATCAAATTATCTTTGCAATATATTCTTGATGAGAAAAATCCAGGGAAATGCCTCTCAGAGTTTCAACAGTTACATTTAGAGGTGTGAATATAAATAAACATAGCTTACCAAGAGTCTGTTAAAATATTACCATTCTTTTTTGTCTGCATTGTATGTAAGGGCACATTGAGTTTTCATGCTACATTTTCCATGAAAGTTGCATATTTAATAATTTTGCATTTCCATTTTGAAGTCATAGGTACTAATCCATTGGACATCATCACTCACACCTTTTTGGTAGATGTGATTCAGCATGCAATGCTATCTACAAAAAAACCCCAAAGATCCTACATCAAGATGTTTCATTGAATCAATATGACAAAGATCAACTTCAGCTGCCTTATCTGGAGTGATTAAACACACAACAAAAGTCTCTGATTATTCCCTCTGCAAAGAGACATCAATTCTATTCTTAATCTCTCATTTTCTTACTGAAATTCTACTGTGCATTTTTTGCACAGCTCACTATAATAGGCAGGAGGCTTATATTTGGTTCCACATTATTCGACTCAAAGAAACATTTATACTCAGTTTCTACTTTGTTATAGAATTAAACATTTGCTGCAGGAGGCAAAGTTTTTAAAGGAAACTATCCGAAGTCCAGTATTAGGCAATTATTTATATTGCTTGCATTTTAAGGTATTACCTGCTTTAGACAACAGGTAATTAGACAAACTGTGAAGCTAGAAATTTATTCTGTTTAACAGTGAAAACAGGAAACAAAGCAGAGATCGGTAGACTTCATTTGAATTACGGTAACATGACTGTAGGAAAAAAAACATTATAAACTAATGTAATTTACTTGGAGGGTAGAAAGTTTGGGACTTAAGACTGAGTAAATCATAACCAAGTAAAAGGTGATGAGTTGGTATTACCCCATTGCTCTGCCATTGTATTCTAATCCTGATCCGATCACCTGTAGAGAAGGCAGCACAGTCCAATCCTTGCCATCTTTTGTAAAAATAACAATAAATGTGTTAGAGATAACTAATACTATTGAAGATTATTGACAGCTGAAAACCAGAGTACAATAATCAAATGGATGCCATAATGTTGCACTTGTATCCCCATAGTTTTTTGCATTACCATTATAAAATAAATTTAACTATTGACAGGAGGGAAAAAACTCCACAACTTCACAAATTACCAACCCCACTTTTTCCCAACCATTTCTTTTCCTTGATTCTCCTTACATAGTGATGTCTCAGCTACCAAGAACTAGAGAAGGTAATCTGTATAGTACATGTAGAGTGAGGCATGTGACACTTGGTGAGCTAGTCTTTCTTTCTTTTTTTTTTTTTTAATAAAACTGTTTTCACAGGAGAGGCTAACAGAAAAACCTGGAGAATAATTATTAACTCAAGCTCTTAAGACAACCTTTTCTCTGTAATAAATAGCTTGCAATATAAAGCTTAAGTGGGCATTAGTTTGTAGGCAGTTTCGGAGGAGAAAAAGAAGTTGTAGTTTCCTCTACCCGTACCTCCAATATAATTGCACAGCACAACTTTGTGGCAAAAATATCAGAATAGGAAGGCAGATGGAAAGTGGATAATGCTGTGTGAGGACCTCATATCTTACAGACTAAGGAGTATATACAAAGATGGAATTAGTGCTGTGAAACCAATGCTTGCAAAAGGGTTTCAGCTCAGTACCCAGATTAGCAAACCCATCAGCACAGCCAGTGTGGGGCGTTCGGACGTACTCCAGCACTGGGAGCAAATATTGGCCACTAACAGTACTTTCAAGCATTTCAACACGATCATCAAATCAGCACCACAAAGACCCACTTGTTTAGAGAAATTTCATTTCTCTACAGTATAAGATTCTCTTAGCTGACTAATTTCTCCTTTCTTTTTTTTTTTTTTGTGAAAGGTTTCCCAGAAAGCATGGCTACTGACTCACTCACTGTTTTCCACAGAATGTGTGCATCGGGTTTTGTTTTCTTTCAATTACATTCCAAGCCCTCCTTGCTGTTAAAAAAACCTGAATGTGATCTGACACTCTGGACTTGGAGACAGACATGAGTTGGTCTGACAGGAAGTCTATATTATATCTTGCAATGTTTCAAAAGTGTAATTCGGACTGTTAAATTTTTCAGTGTAGCCTTTTCAAAGTTAAGCAGCATCCAGTTATGACTTTTGGCTGTAATTCCTGTATACTAAAAAAAAAGTAAAATCTACAAAAATAACAATATTGATGATTTATCAAAAATGACCCCTGGACTGATCCGAATGACCTATCTAGCCTACCCAAAACATCACCTTCTAACTTTACTTCATATTCTTTGCTCCATTCTTCATACGAGCTAGTTTTCACAGATATGTTCCACGTAATCCAAGCTGAATCTACCAGGTAACTGCTTTAACATTGTTCCTGTGAATACAATGCAAAATAACAGTATTTATATGCATTTAATTCGGTTGCCAATGTGTTAAGTCACAGCTTGAGACAGTGGAAAGCTTGAAGAGGAGGAGAAAGAAGAGGGAGTGAGTGCATCCATAATCAGCACCTAAGCAAGCTATTTCCATCTCTCCATCACCACAGCAGATAAAGCAAATTACAGTTATTTAATTTCTGCTTGGACAAAGGAGAAGGGATTTTTTTAATTCCCATTTTCCATCTGAGAATCAACCACCTCAGAAGTAAATGCAGCATAAGGGGCAGAAGAAACCACAGCCTCTGCTTGACTCTACAGGAGAGGCAACATGGGTTTTCCATCATGCTTCTGACTCCTTTCTGCAACAAGATACAGCCAAAGCTCTCATTCATCTCCCTAAATCTTATTTGTGTTGGATAGTTTCTAACAGTGCTATTTCCATTCCTATTGTCTGCTGCATTACTGCAAGACAAGCATGAAAAATTATTTGTCTGTCTTTCGTCCTGTCTCCTTCTCCACATTATATTTTATCTTCACTAGAGATGTACCTGATCTGGCAATCCCTGTTGACAAGACTGAAGCTCACACTGGCTAGAAGTTGTAACTCTGATGCTGACTTAAAATATGAAGCCCTGGTCCAAAAAACTGCTGACTTTTAACAAGTTGAAAACCTGTCATAATGTTCTGTTCTAAACTTGCTGCTCGCATTATTTACTGACAAGTGAATACTGTCGTGAACCAGAATGTGTGCATCACCTAAAAACAGATTAGGTTCCATATCCAGAACTGACTTTCTAGCTCTATTTCTATACACAATCAAATAATCCCAATACCAACTTTTGAGACTCCAGTATGAATTCAGATTGAATTCAAGTGTATCAGAAAGAAAGACATACATCTAAACCAGCAAACTACCCTCTCTTCTCTATCCTGGTTGCTTCTCTGAGCTTGCTTTGATTTTGATCCATAGCTTCACATTTCACATTTATTTTCAGGTTCAAACAAAGGCATAATCCTACCCAGTTCCTCTGCAGCTGATGTTAAAACAGAAACTACGTAAATAATTGATTTTTTTTGTTTGGTAGCCAACAGAAAAAAAAAGTTAGTGGTTATTGTTTTGGATTCATCCCAAACTGAAATGTTTCCACATACTCAGCCAATTAAGGCAGATCATTTGAGATTAAACAAAATATTTCATTCAAGCAGAAACAAATCAGACATACTTAATAATGCCAGCAAGCCAGAGTCAGAAAGCAAGAAAGAAAGAAAAAAAAAAAGACCCCATTTCGTGTCCCTGACCCTGTGTACCAAAGGTGGTGATCCTGTTACTCCTGGATTGCAGATGACTTGCAGGTGGTCCAAGGTCCCGTGCCAGACCTGGGTACGTGAGGCAGCAGGGCTGGCTTTTGCGGGAACACGCTGGCTGCCTCCTCTGAACTCTTCTCTGGGAGAAGAAAGCAGCCAGCTGTGGCCAACATTGCTTGCCTGGATCAGTGACAAGTGACACGTTCAGCCTTGGGGAACTGTTGTCAGCTCCTGCCTGTGAACTTCTTTCAGTTTCCTCTCCTCAGCTTTTGAATTACAGTTTTGGTCCTTGATTATGTGAAATAAGGAACATAGCTGGCAACAACAACAAATTTCACCTTTTTCTGTTAGAAAATCATGCAAAATATAGGTTACCTGAGCATTAATAATGCCTTGTTCTACCCAAGAAGAGATTTAACCCTAGGTCTTCATCCCACGAGCAGACCAGGGCAGTAGACCAGGTCATCATGAGACCAAACCCTGTTCAGCAGACTTCGGTTTTATGAATGATATCCAAATCTTTTTGTTAATCAAATTCAGATATCAAATCTTTTTTGGAAAGATTACAATAGTTTCCTGGGGCATATTTTTCTTCATCTTGTATCGTCTGAAGTAGTACATTTTGAGAAGTAAATTGCTCACCAAAAAACCAAAGTTAGTCAAAGCTATTAAAAAAAAAAATATCACACATATCTTTAATTCTGCTGGGGTTTAATGTAAACTAATGTGATGGTCCAAGTTTTCTCAAATGTTTGACAGAAGATATTTAAAATTCTAAATAATTTCATGCTTTTGCTCTTTTTTGAAAAATATTTGGATGATCATGTTGAAACTCCTCCTGAAAAAAATAAGTAAAACAATTTTTAAGCTTAAATATAACTATGAGACTGATCCTCTTTTTTCCTGTTCCTATACAACTTTTTCTAGAGAAGAAAAACCTTGAATTTTAACATATAAATTAATGACCACATAGACAAAAAGTAAACACTGTTAGTAAGACCGGTAATGGACCCACAATCCATAATGAAGTGTACGTGTGTGAGCCACCAAAAAAAAGAAAAAGGTTAGTACATCTGTTTTTTCACTACAATAGAAGACACCATTCTTTATTGGCCACTCCTTTTAGAAATACTTCTGACGGCCAAGTTTTGTCAAACTGTTGAATTTAATAAAAACAGGGGAAATTGCATTTTCAAAGTTCGCTTAACACTCAGAGTGAAATGCAGATGTTTAACTCACCACAAACATCAACATTTTGTTTATTTAACAAAGAGCCTGAGGAGTTCATGTGCCTCGTCTGGAGTCACGTTGTACGCTCCTTTCTGAGACTACTCCCGCTGATGTCAAACTCTCCTGGCTTGTAAATCTGGCTTGATGCTGACTGCACTGCAGAGAGAGGAGGACTGTGAGGCTGCAGGCCTGTGGATAAAACAAGGTATGCCTTCACATCCACAGATAGCAGTTGCCTAAAAAAATAACAGCAGGGAGATGAAGGAAAGAACTAGAATTTCAGCAGGAGATTGAAGCTTCTTTTGCTGGTACAAAGAATAAATTCATTTTTCCCCTTCGGAAATAAAATTCAGTAGCAATAGAGTTGTATAATTAGAATTATCCAATATCAGGGTAAGTCAAAAGGCACAAAAAAAGGTGACAGTTTTAAAAAAGGCAGGCAGATTTTCCGTCATGTTTCACCTATCGCGGTCTTTGTGACTCTTCTCTCCTAGAGCTTTTCTCTTTAGACCTTATGTAGGAAAAAGCAAGTCCTACACACCCTGCTTCCTTTGGACAAACTGCTTCTGTTCTGAAGCCAAAAGTATATGAATCGCACGTTGTACTTATTTTTTTACTTATTCCCCATGTCTGTCTTCAGCCTGGAACCTGGAGCTACCAAAAATAAATACTAAGTCAGAGGAAAATGCTAGTGGGATTTTCATCATGTAAAATAAATGAAGAAATGATCCCTGGTCAGAACAGCCTTCAACTACCCAAAGTGTTTCTGCAGTGGTGTACCACACTGGTTGAATTATTTCCTGCTGAACTATATGAAAAACATTAACCAGGTGATAATGCCACTTCACAACTATGAAGATCAGTTACCAGCATTATGTTCCTAATTCATATTCACCTTACAAAGGAGCTGAGAGTAAAGTGAACTAAGAACGGACTCTCAGTTAGAGCAGCAAGTGAATGCCTGCTGGAACTCCACAAGCTTTTGGTTTTGCTTTGCACATAATGGAAATGTTGCTTAAGAGCTGTTGAGCAACCTCCTGTAAGGAAATTTGTGATTATGAGAAACCTTTTCCTAAGGGATTTTCTATGTTTTGGAAGATGTTATATGCTTTGATTTGTGAGGTGTTTGAACTTGCAAATGCTTGGAGGGGTGGAGGGGGTGTAAAGGCTTTTTTGATTGAGTGCTTGGTTATTTTGTTTTTGTTGTTTGGGAATTTTTCTGCCCTGTAAACCCGATAAACTGTTATTTCCCTGTTTGGTTTTTTTCCCCAAAAAGAGGTAGCTTCTGTTTTGTTATGGCCTCCTCAACAGCACTGATAATCCAAAACCCCCCATAAGGTGCCTGTTTGTACATTGCACAATTTCTGGTGCTTTTGGGATGCCACCAGACTGCAACTGATTCGGAAACAAATGAAGTCACTGGGAACCTTTCCCCTGACCTCACAGGGCTTTGGGAAGGCCTGTGAAGGTGATCTCATTAATCTAGTAATTTGCCCTGCGAAATTCACCAGGAAAGTTGAAGCACACAGGTATTAAGACAGCACATTTCATTTCATAGGGATACTAGAAATGACAGGTTCACTGTTAAGAAAATTAACAAACTGGAAGGTAAGGCAACAGTCAGCCTTTCTGGTCCCCCTCTCCCGTTCCTCATGTTTTGGGAAACTAATTCTTTTGCAGGGGGTTTGGTTGGTACTTTTTGTCACTATAGGATGAAGTCCCATCTGGGAATTGCCCAGCATGAAACTGTTTAAACAAACACACTTCTACTTGGTCTGACAAGTGCCTCCTCTCAATGAAGTTTATTGTCTGCTTGCCGCATCTTAGAGGTGGTGTCCAATTAATAGCAATTTAATAAATGTAGGTTTGTAGTTATATTAGCAAAAAAAAAAAAAAGTGAAGCATTTTTTACCTCTCAAATTGTTTTAATCACTTCCTTTCCTATAGCATCCTTCCCTTCCAATAAGACAGTAGAGCTCATAAAACAGTAAATAAACTCAGTCTCTTGTCTACTTGGTAGAAAAAAAAATACTGGAGTGCTGCCATCTTTTGGTTACACTCTGCGATAATTGCCATCAATTAGAGGTTGTTTTCTAAACCAAACACAGGAATAAAGTATTCTTAAGACATTTATGAGTTTGTTGTAATAAAGGGAAATCTCTAAATAAATAAGAACCCAGGAACATTTTCTCTGTAGTCACTGAAGTTTCAGAAGCAACTTTAGTGTATTTGTACAAGGATGTATAGGAAGGCCTGCTTGAGGCAACAAAATTTCAGGACACTTGAAAACAAACAATAGATTTTAGATTCTTTTTTTTAATTACAGACTCATCACTAGGTAATTTGTGATCCTTGTTTTTGCATTTCATTCTTCGCTTTATAAAACTATTCTATATTTCACCACTTTCATGAATATATAGCTGTATTTTCTGAAGTCTTTACCAATCTGTCCTTATGATGTTTGGGACTGAACATGCCCTCACAGACCTGAATTATCAGAAGCCTTGAATGCTGACTTCTTGGATCCATCCAAATTAAATGGCAACACGTGGGCAGAGTGAGAGACTAGAGAGAGTAAGCACATGCTCCCCATTGGTTCTGCCTTTACGTCAGCCGATGAGCAATGACTAAAACTGCAAGCTTCTATCACTGGTCCAACTTTCTCAGGCTGTAAATACATCCACAGCTGTTTCATTTAGGAGACCGGAACACAATTGATGCAAGGAATACTGTTTACAAACAATTTAGCATCTGAATGAACATAGCTAGCAAATTATCATGCCAGCTGGAGTGTTTCAGAAAGTGTTCAGGAAGACATACGCAAAACTACTTCTCTTGATTTCAGTGAGACATCAAGATGAGAGCCTCCTGCTTCTTGGCAGTCCTTTGATAAACAGCAGAAGAGATAAAAAAAGAAATTATTGCAACAAAGCTCTGGCTTATTGAGAGTCTGTGATAATTCCTCTAGTCCACACTATCTGCAACTGGAATTTTGCAATATAGGGATAGAACATGTCTTTTCATGCTCAAGGTGCAGAATATTTTCCACTTAGCCTTTAGCAATATGTAGACCACCACGCACCCAGCAGGTAGCTCTGAGTCACCTAGAAAGATATATGTATGTGGTACATATATCCTAGTTAGCTAGCTAAGATAGTATTGACCCCAGGTAATGTAGGTACATGTGGCCACCTTATACATCTTTTGCACCCAAAATCAGCAGGAGGACAAGTAAATTAACATCATTCAGTACGTAAAACCATTTATATCATTATGGAGCAGTTCAAAAGAACTGATCATTGCCAAAAGCACTTCAAAACTACCTTTTCAGTGTGCCTGGAATATGATGGAATTAGTTTTATTACTGTTACTAAATATATATGGTAAGTTAGTGCCTGAAGGTACTAATCAAATCAGTAGTGGAGATGCTTGTGTTTGGTAGTCCATTTGACCGGAACATTTTCATTTCATTCATGAAGCTATAAAGTGCAATATATTAACTAAACCCATGTGTCACTGATGGGGAACATGTGGCACACAGGTCAGAAATGACAAACAGTGCTACAGTCAATGGTACGCAATTAAAACAGGCATGGCTGTGGAACAGCCTCTGGTTGCCAAAAGGAGCAAAGGTACAGAGCATGACCTGGAGGAATTAGGGGAAGAGGCAGGGCAATATTTTGCGTGGACATAAAAAGTCTTCTCCATCACCAATTAATTCTCTCCCATCTATCTGGAAGCTTTCCCAAAACCAACATTTAATTTCAAGGCTCAGAAGATACATTTCTTTCTAGGTAATTACTTTGTCTAGTAATAAATATAATAATAATAAAGCTAAATACAGCAAAAGATCTTTAAATATCCAAAAAAATCAGCAGGAAGCAGGCTTTCATGTATGGCTGTAGATACAAAGCACTGTCCTATCCCAACCTGTGTGGAGATACAGAACTCACTCAAAGCTAAGTGTTGCACAGAATGTCTTTAGGAAAACACAGATTGAAAATACTTGCAATATGTCATATTACAGTCCTATAATACGTTATTTGTACTTATTTCAGTGTATATAAATGCATGTATTTAAAATATGTCATCTACTTGACCCATTTGATGGCTGCACCAAGTATACATGCAACATGCCCCAACCAGACCAAGGTGGTTGTTGATGACACGCAGAGAATTCTAGATCCACATATCCATGCCCAGTAGCGACACCAGCTATTAACATCTTTATCCTTTCGAACTAGGCAAAATATGTTGTATAATGATTAAGGACATGAAATAAATATATTTCCAGTGGAGTCTTGAGCATCACTTCTCAGGGTATCGCTGTGCTTTATATAGTTGAAAAGAGTTCTACCAGTGGAAGAAGTTTGATATAGCAGCTTGTGACTCTACAAAGGAATAAACAGTTCGCATTCGCTGTCAAGCTGTGGTATGTTATTACAGCGCACCACATTCAAAGCGCAGAAAACAGACTTGCTATTGATTTCAAGCTTAAAGAAGGACAAGTTGAATTCCTCTCAATAAGGAATGAACGCTTTAATGATAATTTTCCTCTTTAATTTCAAGGTTCTGGGAAAGACTTCTATGAATTTTCATAGAAAACAGAAGAAGCCTTTTGATACCAATGTGGCCCTTAATTTAAAGTATTATTTAATTTGAAGTATTACTCAGCAAGCACTGCAGAGATTACATTTCCTTTAATATAAGAGTGTGTGTGAATTTGCTAGACTGTGTTGTGGATTTCCACATTGTGCACACCCGCAAGGCTCACGCTGACCAAAACTGATGCAATGGACTGTGCCTCAGCATGGAAATGAGGTTGATGTATGTTGAATACTAGAAATTAGACAGTTCATAATACAATTTACACTACTTCAGACTGTTCAAGTGTTGCCTGCAACATCTCTTCTCCACAGGTCTCTAACTGGTCACTGAGCCAACAAGACAAAATGGATTGTCACAGATCTCTGAACATGTCAGGCTTAGCCTCTTTGTTGCAAGTAACCACAGTTGACATTGATGAACTGGCATTACTGCTGAGGAAAAGCCACCCAGATGCACAGTTGCAGGAAACGCCTAACACAGCTTAGGATAAAATGGGGAAAATAGAAGAATCGTTTGCAAATCTCAAATCTTTAATGTGGTCTACAGCCTGATTTGAAGTAGTGACCACATTCCTCTCCCTTATCTACAGACGCCAGAGACTGGGATGAGGAAAGACATGGCTTAGGGCAAATTATTTTTGTTATTACTGTGTTAACTACCTGTTATGTCAGCTGAGAGGACCTGTCAACTTTCCAGACATCACTGGTACAAAAGGATTGATTTGGGCTGCAAGCACATCTCAGGACTTTATAAAACAAACAAACAAACAAAAACAAATAAAAACATACAAATACACAACATTATGCTTCTCGAGATCTCCCATATTCATATCAGCTTGATGAAAAATAAAGATCTAGACACACACGAACTGCTGGAGGTAGGCAGTGCTTTTTGGTCCGCTGCTACTCATGGTGACTGATCTACTGTAATCTGCTTAGCTGGCACATAAGCACTAGCTCAGCTCCTTCCCTACCTGCTTTCCTCCCTCTTCATCTATAATTCACAGATGCCCTTGAAGATTTTGGCTCATTTGCCTGCATTTATAACAGAGTAAATACAAGCATGCATTAGTTATATGTGTAACATATGTAGGAAATTCTCTTACAAGGGCATTTGAACCTGTAAAGTTTGAGTTCCCAGTGGAAAGCCTCTTCTTAGATAAAGGAAGCTCAAAGTAAGACGAAGGTTTGACTCTTTGTAGATTGGGATACTGGAAATGGTTTCTTTCAGTTTTACTCTTTCCCACTGACCTGAGACAAATAAGAAGCTTCAGAAACTAACCTGCCGTAGTGGACAGATACAGAGCAATACTGCTCATTTGGTTGGTGGCCAAGAGTAAAAAGGAAAATGGAAACTACTTCACCTATGGCCCTCAGAGTACTTAGTTTTTGTGGAAATCTTTTCTGACTTGAGATGCTTTCTTCTGCTGACTTACTGAGATTAAACCACAAGCATTAGCAAAGCGGTTTGTGCCATGCTATGAAATCACAGTGATATACAACAGTCTAGGAACAAAAAACTGCCTAGGAACACAAAGCATTATACAAACTTCAGAACTCTTTCTGACCACAGCTGAAAACCCACATTTCTTCCTGGTGACACCAGTGCTGTGCCTCTGTACTTACAGAAATGTGTAAGAAACAACTGTCAAATTTGGCAACATTAAAGCAAACACCTCTACATATAGGGGGCGGGAGGGAAGAGAGGAGAAGAACATCAAAACATCTTTAACTGTTGAAAGTACCAAAAAACTCAGTTCTACATCCTCCTGAAATATATGTCTGGTCTCAGTTAACAGAAAAAAGACAGGAAATGGAGCTTGGGAGAACCACAAACAGTCATCTAGACCTTCACCCTGTGCACCAGCTCCATGGTGACTCAGAGTGGTGTGTCTCATCTAGCAACGTGTTTCTAGCACATCCTGGAACAGATAGCTGCTTCCTAAAAATATCCCAGTAGTGTCCTAATTAGTTCTGAGCTCACTAATTTTAAGATATTTTTGACTGAAGTGTTGAGCTATAAAGAGCAGAATTTCAGCAGTGAGTTGAATTGTACCTTCCTCCACCAAGCAATTCTCTTTTTTTCAACCCTCCATCTTTTAAAAGATGAGTGCCTGTCAACTTCTGGAAACCTGTTATGTCAGCAAAAATAGGGACGAAGCCCCAAGAGTGCTGGTGAGCACAGCATGCACCCTTTCACAGAGTCAGGGTTGTTTCTTGTGTCAACTTGAATGAACAAGAGGGTTTTTTAACATAATCCTGTAAGACAACTATACTGACAAATTCAAAATGTCACAGCGAATGCCACTGTATCTGAAGGATGCCATTAATATGGCACTATGAGAGTAAAGCAAAGGAAAGAAAATGAAGAAATAAAACTGCAGAACAAACAACACAGGAATATGGGAGAAAATTACTGTCAGAGGATGAAGGATTTTGTATTAGTAGATCATGTTCGTTCCCACTTGCTTCTGAGCAAAGCAAGGTCTTCTGTGCTCTTTTCCAGCTGTGCCTGAAGAACTGCAATGCATCTTCCTGAGCCAGACTAACTTAGAGCTGTTCGGTATTTTGGGTGGGAACACAATGCAGCAGAAGACAAAGTGGGGGGACCGTGGGAGCTGACCAAGCAACCTGCACTACAGCAATTCAAGGCCTCTGAGCAACCCCAGGCTGAGCCTTCATCTAACTCGCACCAAAGGCTGCAGCAGCTTCTGGAGCAGAATACAGTCAGAAACACCGTGATTTTATCGTTACAGCAAAGGATTATCACATGTCTTCCAAAAGCACATTTGGGGCTCCGGCTCCCTTGCGTGCACTCTCTCAGCACTGAGCAGCAGACCTTACTGGTAACGCACTGAGAAAGGAAACTGCTCCGAAGACAGAACAATTGCTCAACAATATTCCACTTATGTGGTACTGATCAGATGCCAATTATGTATTATTAAGTATTGTGTTTGGATAGTAAATCGGGCAGACTCAGCTAAAATAACACAGCTTGTTTTACTAAGTCTTTATGTAAATAAAACTATTGTACTGTTCCTATTCCATACTTATTGCTTCTCTCTATGGGCCAGATTCTGCCTTCCCTCTACTCAGTAGAAACCAATTTCATAAGTTTTTCATTAGTTTCACAATATACATTTCACAACATACAATAGTCACAAATTTGACCTTTCTCCAGCCATTTTCTGCAAAACTTCTCTCATTCTCTGCAAGATACAACCATTTCTTCATCACTTTCCCTGAAGGCAGAATAAAAAAGACACAGATCATATGCTATTTACTTCCAGATACAAGAAATGTTTCCCCAACTCCTAAATGCGATACCACAACACATCAAAGATCCAGAAGGACCAGTGATGCTGTTGTGGGCTATCAAAGTGCAAATGGAGTCCAAAGTCAGTACAAACTGTAGATAACGTGATATACCAACCAACTTTGTAACTGAGCAATTAGACATCAATGGAAAATGAAATCCAAATAAATTTAAATTAGAAAGTCACTCACTGGCAACTATTACCAAACCAAGGAAGTTCTCATACATTCCCAAAAAATCAACAGGCATGGATAGCTAATATCCGTACTAACCACTTTCACCAAATCTTGACTGAAAAATGAGCATAGCTGGCTTTTTGGAGAGGCTGCCTTTATTTACACAAGTCAGTAGGCTGGATCAGCCAACCAGTACAGAACATATCTTTTGACCAGGAGACTTGCCTATGCAGATTTCGTTAAGTACTGCCAACAGCCAGTTAAGAAAGTGTGCAAGAGCTTGCAGAATTATGAAAGTCTCCAAAGAAACCTGGTATCAACTGACTGCAAAAACTGTTTGCACACTAGTTTGCACACCCAATAACTGTGAAGAACTTGCAAGTACAAATATTTCAAAAATACGTGTTGAAGAGACATAGGAGAAATAAATAAACATTGGAGAAACTATTTGCATTTACCTTATACCATATAGAGCATTGCTGAACATGTACCTACCTAGTGACTTTGATAACTGTCCATTTGTGTACACCATCGTGGCAATAGATAATTAGCTTCTCACTGTATGGGTACTGCTTTCCAAAGAGAAAGTTTGCTTCAAGTTTGGTGATGGAAATGCAGGAAACTGATCACAAAACATACAGCAAAATCCTTCAGCACAAGCATAAACTGAAAATTGCGAACCAAGTGATCACTTTAGGAAATGAATGGGACTTGGCAAGAGTGATATTTACAGTTGTGATATAAAATTAGACCTCAGGCAGACTCTGCTTTGTGTCAAGAATCATTTGTCCCATTTCTCCACTGACAAAAGTTGGAACAGAAGCATTGCATTAGGCTCGCTCAATCTACTCCTAAATCTCATGATATATGAAAAACTGAAACAATCACATTTAGTTAAAACACTTGCCATTTGAGAGGTATATTGGGGTGTCTCCAGTACACCCTTGGATGCACTCTTCAAGCAGAAACATGGGTATACATCCTGCATACATATCATTAGTGAACAGTAGTGGAATCCCCAAAAAATCAGCCAATACACAAAGTTGGTCAGACTCACTGGAGATGCACGCAGAAAAGGAAGAGATGAAGAAAATAAATGTCCATATGCTTTAAAATATCCATTTCCAGCTCATCATGCATCAGTTCAGATCGACTGTTATCCAAATGAAAGGTAAAGTTATTCCCTTCTGCATGTCTCTGTCTCAAACACTTCCCCCTTTCCTGATCACCAAATCTCCAGTTATTTCACTTCCAAACTCCTCCATATAATTAATTTTCAATTAATTTTCCGTATTTTTTTTTTGCTTCTATTGACCATTAAGCAGCCTTTGTTTTCTTTTTCCCATGTTCCTCCTGTGTTTTGTCTTGCATTACAAAAAAATGTTAAACTATGCCACTTGTAAGCCAGTAAACACCTCATCCAAATCCAACTTGAAAAGGAATAAAAAAAATTCAGTACATTTTAGAATTAACCTTTTGGACAAAACAATCTTTCCTGAGAATGCTTTGCATTACGAGTCAGGTCTTTAGGTCTCAGTCAAAGACCTTAAATGTGTGATTCCTTTCAACTCAAATTTATATCAGGCTAGGATCTCGCATCATACTCAGGTGCACTTTGCTACATTTTTTGTGTAGACAGCAATACTGACAGAGGAAGTGTAATGATTCTCAGTTTCACTCATGCTACGTCAGGTAAAGAGACTGTCTTCTGGACAGCTGCTCACAGTCCTAGAGTAATTACAACAGTTCATAATATGCAGTTATTGATGTATTTCAAACTGTTCTTAGTGCCATTTGGCAGTTAGGAAACATGGAATCACATATTTCCAGGTCACTTCAGGGATTTCAGATAGACCCATTTGATTCTGGGTTACCGCTAGAGATTTCAGCATATCCCATGCTCAGATGTAGTATTTCTAGCAGAGATGATGAAAACATTCCATTTTAAAATATGATATTTCTGCATTTTGGATATTACTTGGTAATCTGAACCACATTAAAATAGAATATATGTTTTATACAGAGTTTAGTTGATGTGCTTGCCTCAAGAAGAGTAAATACTCATACATCTTTTGGAATTCTTTTCATGGACAATGAAGAAAATGGTTGTTCCAAACTGCAGGATGAAAAATGAGAAAAAATCATGAAATAAAATAACAGAAAGGTCAAATTTAAATGTATCTGAACAGAAGTCAAAAGAAACTTTTAGCAGCCATTTATGGCTACTGGATGTGATAAATATGGCAAAGCATAGGATACATTGGTAGATACTAGAGAATAATTTTTCCCTGTAAATACTCACCTGTACGCAACTGGAATTACATCCTTTTCCTGACACAGCAGCCTGAGCATCATTCTGAGTAGACACAGCAAATAGCTTTTCTCTAAAGTTAATCAAAAGCATGCTACATATTAGCAAGGCTTAAACATCTGGAAATATCTGCTGTCTCCCATATGCTGTATCACAAATTTTATTCCAGCAACCTGCAGAGCACTGGAGAAGTCACCTGAGAGCAGAGCCAACCTTCGCTGCAGGCAGCTACAGCATTTCCACGGACCTTGGTGGGCACCACATTTGTTTACAAAGAAGCCAGCTGCTGCTGGCTACATTGCTTGGAAACCTGATGGCCAAGACTTTCTGGAGGTGGGAGCAGGGGTGAAGACATAATTTTGTGAGCTTTATCTGTAAGTTGGAGCTAATGGCACACACTGAGGCTCCCCATGAAGGATCTTGTGAAGACACATTGGCTGGTGGTGGTAAAACACTTGAACTGGAAGGCAGTAAAAAAGTACAGGACGTTACTTTATTGCTCAACTTCTAGAGAGTTTTACCAAGCTTCTGCAGTGGTTAAAAACTCTTATTGTAGCCCTTGGCAAAGAACCCTATTAGTGTTTGGAAAGAATATCTGTCCTTTAAATATATTTTCATTTTGTTTGCCAAATGTAATCCTCCTGCACAGTTTTGTTGTAGTGCACAAATGAAACCAGTGAAGCAGAAGGAGGCTCTTTTCATTAGGAAACATGGAAAAAATTTCAGCTGAAAAAAAAAGTCATTCAGATAGCATAGTCAAAATCCCTAGTCAAAGGACAAATAAAACCAAGAAACAGAAAAGGTTAAAATGGAGTTAAAATCTAGCAGGAAAATTCATCATGTCTACCTTTATGACATGTATTAAATATATATGATATTCAAATGCTTTTTTTTCTTAATGGCTTATAATATTTAAGTTTATATGGGGAATTTTATTTTATTTTATTTTATTTTTAGAGTGGAAACATTTGTAAACAAAATCCCAGACTCAGCAAAAACATCCATCTGGATCCCACGCTGCACAAGCCTGAAGCTGGATGTTCATGGTTGTGTAGGTTTGCCCAGAACAGAAGACTGTGCCAGACAGCAATTGTATTCCTGAATTGGCCTTCTCACATTAGACATTTGCTTCTAATCACAATCGCCAAGCTATAAAAAAAGGAGAAAAATAAGAACTTTTAAACAATACAGTACAGCCATGTAAAAATTTTCTTTTACTTATAGAACCTTGCCCTCAAATCCTCCCAGGTAAGGAAAAGGGACCAGGACACCTGGAGTTTTTAGCTGCCTCTCAGAATAACCAGTTGTGTAATTTTGCTACCATGGAAGTAATTTTTTAATTTGTGCCTCTGTTCCCCAAGTTGTAACATTCTTACATAACATTTGTGGCAGATCTGATGGGTTTCATTAGCTTTGTGTTCTCATGTGCTGAAAAGTTTAGAGAGTTAGAGTTGAACAACAGAGAAAAGGCACAAGAGCAACAAGTCCTATCCCTACCCAGCAAGAACTGGATGCAGCAGTAAATAGAGTTCTTCTTATGATCCTCTCAAAATATGTGGCCATGAAGAAGTACAGACCAATTAAAAGGAAATGATAACTTCAAACTGAGCTACCCTTTTTCTTTGCACATCTCTTGCAATGAAAAGAACGAACGCAGCTTGGGACCTTGCCAGTCTGTCATCCTCCAGGAAGAAAAAAAAAAAGCACAAAATTATGTAAAGGTAATTCAAATATCAGGTGCAGAACTGAGAAAGATCATGGTGATATTTCTTCAGAAAGGCACCTGTAGCAGGGAAGCCAGATTGCAGTTCATTTGCTTTGTCTTCTGCTGCTCAGTTCCGTGGCTTGTAGTGGTAGAAGAAAGAATTCATTCCACCAGGCACACATCCCAGTACATACAACTTCTCACAGTATCTTCACTGTAGCCACCAGGGGAATAAGTAACAACATACTTGAATATGGAACAATTGTAAATTAACATATAGTAGCCAAGCACAGCAGTAACACGCTAATAACTATCTGTTTCCCTGTCCCAGTTACTAAATTCCTGAGGGCAAGCAAAATAGCTTACAGCTGATGGAGGTCTGAAGGATGTGTATGAATCATTCCCTGTCTCCTGAGCATCCTGAGTCATCTTCATTGTGAACAAAACAATGTTATTTATTTACTGCCCATCACTGTAGCATCTGGGTGCCACACAGAGTTTAAAATCAATATGCTGGCAGGCAGAGCAGGACAGCACAGGCTCTAGACTATGCCAGATGGTTGTTAGATATCATTGTTGTTAGCACCCGCGTTTTTTGCTTTGCTTTGTCTTCTCCTGCTGCTGCTGTCACTCTGGCAGCTGAAGTAAGTTGCTGACTTTGTCCTTGCTTTCCCATTGTTTGAGACCCTGGATGAAGTCAGTGACTATGCAGAGCTGAGAGCTCAGCCTTGCAGATAAGCGGTAAAGCAAGAGCTGGGGAAAACGGTATGGGATTTGTTGGTAACATAGCTCCAAATGCTGTCATGGTGTCGGCTACCGTTTTTATATCATCAAAGTCAGGTCCTGGTTTCTTTTGTTTCTAGGTGTATCATTCACGTGTTTTAACGGGAACTGAGTTTTCAGACAGTGATTTCCAATGCATTTACCTTTCACCAGATAATCCTCTTATGCATTTAGTAATTCACATGATTATGTGAGTAGTTAGAGAGCTGCTTTTTGTCTAAACAATTCCTTCTGCATTTCCTTTGGCAATGCTTCCCTCCTATGTAAACAAAGAAAACCATGTAGAGAACATTTTACTTACTAAAAAAAGACAACATACCATACCAAGAATGAATTTCAGGACTTTTTCCCAATTTGACATCTTATTAACTTTTATTCGTTGGATTTAAGCTTCTCAGCCTTCAGATTTCAAGTCAGTGAGGATATATACTTCAAAGTAGAGATGCCTTTAAAAAACCATAAGTATCTGCAAAAAACAGGCAGCAAAGAACAATAGGACAGTAATCTTTACAACATTTCTAATAGTTCTTGCTTCTAGCAAGTCTGAAACTTAATAATCACACTAACTTTCAGTAGCTCACATACTTGGGGTATCTGAATTTTGGAGTGCTCTCAGAACTGCTCAGTCCTGCTGAGTTTAATGGAAATCTGTAAGTATTACATTCAAACATGTCAACAGATACCCCAGTTAATCACACATACACACATTAAAAAACTCAATACGCTCCAGACTGGAGGATACTCAAAAAATTTGGACGTAAAGTCATCCAGTCCTCAGAAGAGACACTGACAACCCACAAATATGAGGTCGTTGGAAATGCTGTATATGCAAGTAATGATTCCCACATAGAAAATCCAAGAAATCTTACTGACTCTTCTCTGTGACTTGGAAGCCTGGAAATCGAGCAACTATTTAAAACTGTTGAGTAAAACCAAAATTTCAACAACAAAAGAAAGAACCCTGTGAGATTCACAATGGGAATTTTTTGCATTTTTTTCTTTTAATTTTATTTTCTCCTTACTTCCTTGCTTTAAACAGCATGGCCCCCATTCTCCAATGATTTATTACAAAAACCTAAGAGCCAAAGGGTTCTCCTGGTTATCTTGGTTAAGAGCTTTAAAAGGGCACCCAGAAAAATCACAGCTGGAAGAGGCCTGAAATTCCTGTGGAGAAGCAGCAGCAATTTGGAAAGGGACTGCATTGGCAAATAGCTCCATTAAATCTCTAATTTCTGTTCCCCCATGAATACATCACTGTATAACTTCTCTCGCAGAATGGAGGGCCCTAGTTGCAGGATTTATTTGCTTTAACAATGACTTCTGACTGTATTATTTAATTATGTTAGCACACAAAATGTACTATCACCTGAAGCAACTGTTACCCTGTCTGTTGGTCCTAAAGGTAATATAGGGGTAACTGGCTGGAAATAATTTTTTCTGTAACAAGTTATTAGGCAAGGACATGAGAAATAGAGATTTTGCAAGAATACAGTTACATTATACAGTCCCTTCCATCCTTTCATCAATGTAAAATAATTACATAGAGAGTACATAAAATTAATATAATTTCAGAAGAACCTTCTGACTTATAACCAGCTGTTTCACACAGCAAGTTCTCACTATCAGGCATCAAAGCAAGGGATGCCACTGTCACCCTAATGCCAGATGAGTAACATCAGCAAGAAAAGCTTTGTCAGTATGTCAAAATACTAAGCCGTTCAAACTTCCATCTAAGGGAGATGGCGGGGTGGGGTGGGGGTGGGGGGAATTCCCTGATCTCTTTGCTTAAGATGCAACCACTCCACGTTCCTGCACTCCAAAGGTTGTCTAAGGAACTGGGGGAAATGGAACAAGTTAGAAAACATGGTAACAGAATATACGTGCAAAGAAAGAATAAGCTACATTTTCCTTAATGATTCCCACCAAGTCTATCAGCATTCCCTTTCTACACAGAAGCAAGATATCTGGTCTCAGAGGTTTGTTCCTCTGCATATCTCCACCCACCAGCTCCCTCCTTCCTATCCAGGTACTTGCAGCTCGAACCAACAGTGACCAACACAGTTCAAGGGCTTCTCTGCGGCTGGGGACTCAGTTCACAGGGTGCTGCATGCATTGGTGCTACCACATCACGCAGTCTCACAGTTCATTAAGGAGCTGTGCAGGTGCAAAATCTCTAGAATATTCTCGTTTCTGCTGCTGTCTCATCCATAATCTGTTGGGCTGAAGTGGCTCTAAACCACTCCCTGGGTTAGAAAAAAAAAATAAATTCAAGCATTCTTGGGTCGCTCTGCAGAATCTGACCTCTTCAAAATGACTGCTTCACCTCCTTCATCCTCTGTAGTGCTCCAGGGGAACGTTATCCTCAAAATCAAAGTACATTAGAGGATCCCAGCAGAGGCCTGTGCCTAGGCAAGCACAGCTCCCCATGGCTACGCCTTGCTGCCGGACGTTCACACTGGCAACCCACACAACACAGCTGTAGTAAGGTCTAAGGTCGGTCCTTGAAACTTACCATGAAGATAGGATCCAAAAAGAGCCAGCCATCCTGGGCAAACTTCAGCTTCTCACACGTGGGGGATGGATCAACAGAGGTAAAGCTCAGGATGAACACCTAATATCCGAGGAGCGGTAAGGAATTACTTCCTGGACAACCTTTCATCCAGACCTCACTCTGCAATGGCTGCGCTCTGTGCTCCTACAAAGTCAACCATCGCCTGCAGCTCAAGCAAGAGGCAGGAATTTACACAGCCAATTTCTTTGCAGCCTTTCAGCTATGAATCAGTGCCTCCTAACTGAGACGTATGCCCCACATGTGTCTGATACTTTGGGCCAAACAACAACTAGCCAGGAAGGTTTCTGACCACAATTCACGGTCACAATTCACAATTCAATTTAAAGGCAATCTTGCAATGGAAGTGTAACGTATAGCTATGCTTTGCCCTTTTCAATAGGAGGAAGACTGAACTATCTCCCATTCAAGCCACTAGCAAAATTCAGAAGAAATCTGACAGATTATATATTACTTGCTGGAGTGTCATTTTTCTTCTCTTTAATACACCTCCAATTTTTTTCTTTACTATTTTTACACCATATTTTGAGTAAAAAAACACTACAGTGCATGGAAAAAAATTTACATTTACAAAAAAATTTAAATTTATCTATTAAGAGCTGTATCACATTCTACTACATATACAGTAGCAGACAAAAATTGAACCCAGTGATTCTGTGTAGTCTTCAGCCACCTAAAAAAAGTAGTAGGTGACTTGAACCAACAATGCAAAATTTATTTTCCATTCAGTTTCAAGTTCAGGTTAAGGAAACCTCTTATTAGGGACATCACAAAGTAAATTTTATTCTTTCTGAGAAAAGAACTTCCTGTGCGTGATAAAATATGACAAACCTCTAGTAACTCATATATCCTGTTCCCACAGTTTGGGGAAATTTTTCCTTACTGTCCTTTAGGAATTTGTTTTCTTTCAATTGTTTAATTGTATTCAGAGGAACCACATTTTGGCAATTTTAATTCTCTGGTTTCTGGAGTAATTTCTTATGGGGCATACCAAAGGAGAGGGAAAAAAAAAAAATTAAAAAAGCACAAAACACACCATTACCTGACAGAAGTTAATGTGTAGTAAAGGGAAAGAATTGCTGCTGTGCGTGCACATAAGTGAACTCAACCAAAGGCACAGACAGGGAAGTTAATGTTATTAACAAAGACAGATCGTCCTCAAGAGCTTAAAGACAGCTGGCTGCTCATACTGATCTGAGGTGAATCTTCAAATGAAGCTTTATTGGGCAGTTTCTCAGTGAAAAATTTCCAAGGGCCAGAGAAGATAATGCTTTTATGCTGATTTGTGAAGATAAAGCAATGATTGGCCAGAAAAGTAATTTTCCAATCATGTGAAACATGTTGAAGTATCCTAAAGAAGAGGCAAAACAATTGTATTATTTTGCAGAAAAATATTTTAATGTTTTGGCTTGATCTAAAATAGTCAGTTTCATTTTCATCTATTTATACGTGGTAATAAATTTTCTTCCTCTTAACTGACAAAAACCAATCTAGAATTTCCATTTCAAAAATGTTAAAAAGGTGGCAAGCAGCTACATTTCAAACTGCGAGTGCCACTGGCTTTTTAATTGCATGTAAATAAATGCAAAAATACCTCATTATCTGCACGTCTGAATAGAGCGTGCAGTTTCTGGGATTGCATATGTATGGTAACTGCCCATGGAAATGATCAAAGAGCTAAACAGCTCTACAGTAGGCTGCTCCATTACTCCCTGGAAAAGTGTGATGTAAATGGGGCTGCGTGAACCACATGTACCAAGAGCTTGGCTCAGACCACATCTCCTGTTCAGGCACTGTTTGTACTGAAACATAATCAGTTTGTTATATTGTTCATCTTCTAAACACTGTGTGTCCGTTACAGAGTTATGCCCGCTACACTCAATGTTCTCTTATCTGTTGTGCTCTTGTTCTTTATTACCAAGTCCTGAGCACTCTATTCCATCTGTCAACACCAAATATTATTTGTGTTATGTTAACCATAAAAGCAGGTTCAGTCCTTTCTGCGTTCACTGTCTGTATCCACCTCGTGATCTATGGATCCACTCAGAAGTGGATTACGACTGAATAGATTAGTGGTTTGTGCTGCCTTTCAGGGTATCTGGATGGATATCTCAGTATGTAATTTGCAAACGTACGTTATGATAGATTACATAAGATAAATATATTTTTTTTAAAAAGGAATTTAAAGGAAGGGTATTCAAATGAAAAAAAATTGAATATAAACAGCCATTTATTTTAACCATTAGTAGACAAATAAAAAAATTTAAACATATGGTGCTGAAAGTATTTTATACATAGAATTTTAGTATTTTATGTAAAATATTGTGTTATTATGGATGTTACTTTAAATTGCTTAGAAAGTTTAAATTTTTTTTAAAAAATCACTGAGTCATTTCAAAATTATTGTCCTTTGCTTTGCTTTTATATGAAAAAACAAGTTTGACATAGTAACACATTAAAAACTTGATGGATAGCTTAGTAATGTGAAGGAAAGTACGCTAAGGAGTTTGTAGTTCTTCTTTATCTTTAATACTATAGATCTGAAGGTGCCAGATCACCTGAAACAAAATCTCAGCAAACTAAATAAAGTAGCAGGTAGAGAAAAAAAGTAATACAAGGTCACATTTCCACTTGATTTATTCAGACCATCTTTAAAGTCACTTGACCTTTAGTTAAAAAGAGTAGGCAGCGTACGGTCACTTAATTGCACAGAAACTAAGTAGATTAGCATTGGCAGTATTTGATTGTGAAATCAAGTCATGAAATAGCATTAGCCCTTGTTATGTGTTGTTAAATAAGAATAGTGGAAAAACAGTTAGTTTAGCAACAATGGAAATGCTGCCAGACAGAAGCCAGACAAAAATTTCCATAGCACATCATCAGCCTTTGTAATACAAGGACTGTGCTATCTGGGACAAGTAGCTAGCACTAGAAAGAAACAGTAAGTAAAGGTGTATATCCCTATATGAGTGTGCTGCAGCATCTGTTTAAACATCTGCAAATAAAAGCCAAATAGTCATGAAAAGTTCCTGCAAGGATATTTATGAAGTTTGCCTGGAGCTGGTTCCTCAGTAACTGAGGTGACAAACGCAACTAAGAAAGCAATGGAAAATGCAATGAGTACATTAAAAGTAAAATGATTAATTAAAAACCTGAGCCTTCTCTGTACATTTCCTAATTTAGTCAGAAAAACTTATAATAAAGGGCAATCTTCTGTATTACCATTCCCTGGGAGTTAAAGGTTGCAAACAACACTGCGATACTGTTGTCCATCTTCTGCTTCATTTTTCGTTATTATTTCAGTTTAAACACACAAGTCATTACTATACGCAGCAATAATAAAAAGATGTCTCTAAATTGTAAGATGTTTCCCTTTAACAGAAAAATTCCATGTTCAACTCTAGCAAACCAGGCTACAAAGGCCAGCTGCCCTGCAGCACCCTCTCCAGCCAGTCAGCACATCTTGCTCTTACTCAAGCTTGGTGGTTATTGATTAAGCTTTTTTTTTTTTTTTTGTCTGATGAAAAGACTGCTCCAGCACTCAGCAGGCATCCCCCCAAACAGACTTCCATTAGAAGAAAGGGACTGAGCTTTGCTTTTTGTGCTAATCTTCTTTCCATCGCTCCGTCACAGTGTCCAGGTTGCTCGAAGATCAGCGTGCCCCAGTTCTCCCACTGGCGGAGGCTGCTACACCGCCCCACCAAGCCCTTCCTCAGGGCTGGTTCCCCAAATTCTGGCACTACCTTGGAGCAAGTGAGCACAGCAAACCAGAGAATTAGACACAGCCAAGCTGAATACACCTGATATGCCTGCAAAGAATAAATCTATAGCTGAGGGCCCAGAGGAAGACCTGACTAACAGCATCCTGTGACTGCCAGCACTATTAAGCTGTATCTGAGAGGATGCCTACAGCATTATACTGCACTCCTGGCCACTCTCAATCTACGAGGACTTCTCCCTCATGAGCACCAACATTTCAATTTGGACAGGTCTTAGAAAGGAATTAAATCCAGAGACTATAAAGGATGGACAATTACAGATTTCTTGGCTATTCACACTATTCTGCATCCGGGAATTCTCTGCAGGAATAGATGATTTAAAACAGTGTTTTCATGAATAACACTGAACGTAACAAGGAAAGCAAAACAAAACCACAAGATGGATAGAAATCCTTTGCTAGCTTAAAAACGCATGTGTCCCAGACTGAGTGGTTCAAGCTTCTTTTTCTTAGTTTCTGGTGTATTTTTAAATGACAAGGCATCAGGCTTTTTGAGTTAAAAGGGGGATTGTCAGCAGGAGAAGCCAACCTCAGGTTCATTCTTTTAATCAGATTGAACAGAGTACATTTCTGTAGCATGTTCTAACAGCTTTGAGTACAGCTGGGTAAATGCCAGGATGCTTGCTAATGAAAATTAATTTCATACTGTATTCTGTATTTATAGCATCATTTAAATTGGAGAAAATATTTTCAATGAAGATGTCATCTTCTACAGAATCTTTTCAAATACAGTTTCGGTGACTGCATTTCAGTGGTCTGTTGTGGGCTTGAGTTTTCCTTTCTTGACTTGAGGGGATATGATCTCTCCTGGCTTTCAGTGCTGGACTATGGGACCTGCAATATTTCTCCAAGTGCTCCATTTTTTCCAGAAATGCGTACCTTCAACCCAAATGGGCTAAGCAAATTTTGGACATAAATGTCTTCACTTGCACCAACTCATGCAGCACCTACTCCTAATCATGCCAGAGGAGAAAAGAAGTGCAAATGCAGAGAGCTGAGCAGTATAGTTGGGGCTGCACCAAACCACTATAGAATCAGCCTAGTGAAGAAGCTAAAGGTGGACTTATACTTTATTTCAGAACCAACTAAGCCAGTATCAGAGATAACTACCCCAGTTGCCTGTTGGGGCACTGGGTTCTGCAGTGGGGGAGAAGCTTGCCTCCAGGTACTCCATGATTAGCGTCAAGCAAAACCAGCAGGGGTTAGAGTTATCTTGGCATGTTTCCTTTAATAAGATAAGAGAGCAATTAAATTACCTGCTCATCTGACAGAGAAGTCTAATCAAGAACAGAGTTAGGGCCCAGAGAATTCTTTAACTGCTACAGCTGGACCAAGAAAAGAGATTGTCTTATGCAGGAGTAGAGATGCCCTTGATCCCTTTAGCATTTGCTCCTGTTGAGTTAGACAGATCATAAATCTCATTTAAACTTAACATTTACAACTTTCGCGCTATTCAAACTGAAGTCTGAAATCCACTGCCTGAAGTCAAGTAGGAGGCTGCACGTGTGTCACAAGGGGAACTAGGATCCAATGGGCAGATACGGCTGTGTCAGCCCTGGAATTGTATTTGTTCTACCTGTGACAAATATGGAATTAGTGAAGTAGCAATGGACAACCCAACTGTATATAAATGTATTTATAATACATGTACAAATATTTATGTATTCGCAGTTATTATTTTGGTAACACATTTTTTTATCATAAAGATCCTTTCTTAAAAATGGCTTTTTGACCAACTTTCAAATACTGTTGTATGGTGAATAATTCATCATTTCTTTTTATCAACCATATTAATTTAAATTTATTTTTACAAATAGCTCTCTAATATATTACTAACCTACTGCTTAGCTGGTAATAAGAGAACACTGTCTTCTGTAGTCCTGTCCCACAGACTAAAATGAACAACCTGGAGAAGAGAAGGTGCCAGGGAGACCTTATTGCAGTCTTTCAGTACTTAAAGAGCCTGTTGTGATAGGACAAGGGGTAATGGTTTTAAACTAAAAGAGGGTAGATTCAGACTAGATATAAGAAAGAATTTTTTTACAGTGAGAGTGGTGGAACACTGGCACAGGTTGCCCAGAGAGGTGGTAGATGTGCCATCCCTGGAAACATTCAAGGTCAGGTTGGATGGGGCTCTGAGCAACCTGATCTTGCTGAAGATGTCCCTGCTCATTGCAGGGGGGTTGGACTAGATGGCCTTTAAAGGCCCCTTCCAACCCAAACTATTCTATTATTCTATTAAATAAACTTTAAATATGAAAAAATAGTTGAAAATAGTGAATACAAGCCAAGAAAAGTATTGCTGTTATGGAGAGAAACACAGGCTTATAATTTTGCTTTTTAAAATCCTTTTTGTCAAACTTAAAATATATTGGAAAATGGAGTATGCTAAACTAATCAAGAATTCACAGTGAGAGACCAAATGAAAGACGCAATTCTTTCTATTCCCAGAAAGGACTGGGTATGAGACAAAACTGGATGTAGAAAGAAATGAAGGTGGGCCATACAGCAGGAGAATTGATATGCATTTAAAACAAAGTTTGGGGTTAGACCATATTTTCAAAAAGAGGAAGAATAATTCGTCTTCTCATTTATTCTTTGCTAAGAATTAGGGTAATCAGAGTAATAACCACAAATTTTTAGTACAAGGAAAGAATAGGTATTGTGTGCAAAATGTCCTGGAGACTTTTGTACCAGGAGTGACAGCATTAAAAAAAAAAAAAAAAAAATGCTCAAGGCCATGGTTGCAAAGCAAACTTCCAAAATGCAAATAATAATGTGGACCTGAATCAATGATTCAGGACCAGTTCCTCATATCAGTCTCAGCAGGGAAATTCTTTCTTTCTTACTGAGTAAAACATACATAAAAGGAGAGGAACAACCCCTTTGTGTTTGTCTGTCCTGCCTACTGTGACTAGAGTCCCACGATGGTGTCAAGAGCAGACAGAGCTCAGTTTGTTTGGAGCAAGAGAGTACATGTTGTTTTATTATGTCAAATTTGGTCCATGGTCAGAGCAGAAAATTACATTGTCCCTACCTGTCATGTGTTAATAGTGAGTCTAGGACTAGGGATCAGGTGGGTTTTGACCTAATACCTCAGATGACATAACCTTTTTAATTCAGCTGGTGACTGGTACCTTTTATCACAGCAAATGAGTGTCTGCCTTTGCTTGAAACTTTAAGTGGTTAACATAGTTTTAAGCATATTTCAAAAAGGCAGAAATAAGATGGAGTGCTATGATGATTATGGAATAAAGCCACTGACTGCATCTTCAACCACACATTATTGCAAAAATGGGCATTGCACAATCATTCCAAAATATTAGCATAAAACCTACACAGCAAAGAAATATAATTCAAGCCATGTGAAATCCCAGGAACAAACCACAATAGATCATACACCATATAAAAAAAAATTCGAACCATTCTATTGGCTTCATCACTACTCAGAAAAACATAGATGACTTTCTTAGAATTGTTTAATCTAACTGTCACATCCCTGAAGATGCAGCCACAGACATTAACACATGCTGGCAAGTCTTAGACAATATCAGTGCTCTGAGAGTGTTGAATCCATAACCTTGGTGCTGACACATGGCAAAGCATGGGTTACCACATCTCTGCTCTTATTTTGTCAGCCTTGCTAATTAGATGAAACTGCTTTATGTACACAAAACCTTTTTACCTCGCACCATTGTTTTACTGGGTAGACAGCTCCTCAGACTGATTATCTGTGGTTACACTGCCTGAAACAGTCACACCATCGGGTAATTCTTCCTTTTTGCCTGTAACAGATCCCAGGAATGTTCCTGGTATTATTAATATTGCCCCTGCTAACAACTACAAGGAGGACAGCATTTGCAGGATGAGAAAGGACAGCAGAAAATGACCAAGTTGTTCACTGTTGTATCTCAACAAGGACTTGTTCGCTCTATTTCGGTTGTAAAAAAAGAGAATTGCCTGATCCAAACATGAGATGTCACTATTTTATTTCATGCGCAAGCTGTGGATGCCGGCAAATCAAAGAGGTTTGCAGGCCCCAACCAGAACTACCGTCTGATCAGAGCAATTTAGTCCTTCTGGACAACTTACTTCACACCACTTGGCGCAGAGACAACAAAAGATAAGGATTTTACATGCCACATTTTGGTCATATTAACAGATTTTTTAAGTAACAGATTTAGCTTCCACTTGCAAATGGTATTCTGGAAATGGAACAGGTGTAGCTTTAAACTTTATAACATCTCTGGGAAAAGGATGATAATAGAGACATTTGCTTTGCACAGATGCCGCCTCCTGTAACAGAAGGACAATGATGGGATGGTAATCACTAGGCTAATATATGTTCCATAAAGTCCATTAACAGCTACGAGTGCAGGCATCTTTAGGAGGCACTGCACTGGTTTGTGGAATGGACCCTAACATCCACACGTAGCTTTATTGACAAACAGGGCTACATATAAACTGTGGAGCCAATTTCGCAACTGAGAACACTGTCCTCAGAGTAACATGAAATATTATATACTTCCACTTTCTAACAATATCATTCAGCATTTCTTATTCTTTTCTCACCTTTGTGGTTGATTCTTTTAATCTGTGGACAATTTGCCTGTCTAGGTACAAATCGGATTATACCTTACTTCCGCATTAGGTTCCCATCCCCTATCTGAATGAAAGTATTCATCTCTAATTGAAAACACAAATATTTCTTTTAGCATTTAATACTTTTAGAGAACATCTGCCTTTGATGACTGAAAATACATGCCATATAACACATTTCCCCCCTTTTCCCAACAAAGATGAAGTTGTTGTCTGAAAAGAAACCCTGCAAAACTGACACTGAGAAAATACCAAGTAGTATTAACTTCTGCAGCTACTGGGTCAATGAATTGCAGAAAAATAATGCTTGCTTAAGGTCATAAACTTCAGCACGATCCCAGCAATCACCCCGGGAGGCACTGTGACTCAGAGATGCGCCTATGACTCAGGTCACCTCCTTGGCTTCCGACACTCAGGGATGTGACCATTTACTTTTAGCCCATCGCTATTGTCCTGCATTTTCTCAGCTCTTTGGTCAGTGAATTGAAAGACAAGGGTCAACTCGGCTCACATCCTTGAAAGGCGGGTGTGTTCTTTAGCCCATACCATCATCACATTATTAAAGACTGAATAGTATAAATACTACACCTTATCAAGAGCCCACTGAATTTAACAAGACTGTAGCTATTGGTTTATCTGGATCTTGGGTGCAACTCCAAGATCCGTGGAACTCCCCCGTTCAATAACTATCTATATGCGGGAGAATGTCAAGTCAATGCAATTACTGCGGGGTCCAGAAATCAATTAATTGATTCTGTAAGGCTGATAGAGTTTAAACACACTAAAAACCTCACTTGCTCATTAAAATAGGCATCTGTGACTGGGAATGCTCACAGAAATTAGAAGAATCATGCATCCTTTCCACACAGGTACTTTTCGGAGCAGATGAAAAATTATGGAGTCCATACTCCTTCTACTTCTACTCTTCCACAGCAGTACTCTGCAACACTTTCCCATGTCTGGGAAAATCCATACCTACTATAGCAACTGTCCTGGTTTGAGGTAAAACAGGACCAATTTTGTTCAGTAACTTTACTTTCTAGCTAGGCCTCTTCTAACTGCTGAAATTAACAGCATGTTGTGCAGAAAACTGTTCACTCTCAGAGTGATAAGACCCATGTTTAGAGTCGATGCCAAGGAATGGGATGCAGAGAGGCTCTTGCTTATCCTTANAGAGACATATCTTGTGATTCTTGCTACCGTCATTGATTTTCTTTCTTCTGTCTCTGACAAAGGGCTTTTTTTGACCAATGTGAATGATGACGTAAATAGTCCAGTCAGCTGATTTGCCACCATTCCAACTTCTTCCGTCATACCAGTGAATGAAAACTGGTGTTGTAACTTTTCAGAGGTTCAAACATTTTTTCTGTTTCCCATTGTAAGTTAGGTAGTAGGTTATGTAACACAAATTCACGTTTCAGAGTTGCAATGTTCAATATACTCAGAGATTGGAAATGACAAGATAAGGACACCAGATCAAACTGTAAGTTACTACCCAGCTTTAATGAGCTGTACACAGTTTAGATCTACACACAGCAAACCCCAAGTAATTCAAAACTGGGTGCAGATTAATTTCCCTATTTTGCAAGCCTAGATGATCTTTTCAACAATTGTGATCTGACTTTGGAAAGAATTTAAAAAAAATAAAAAAAAAAAGAGTCCACCTTCTTGCTTCATTGAAAACATTTTGACACTGTTGTTCATACTAAAATATAAATAGTATTCTCATGGCATATTAGACATTCAAGCCAGCATTAAAGTCTCCAACCAAAATCTTTGCATTCCCAATGGATTAAATTACATTATGTTTCAAAGTCTTTGTAATGAAATTGTATTGAATAATTCTACTGTTAGCCAGTTATCAGCATTTCTTATAAGCATGTTGTTTGTGTCTACTGAAGCTCCCTTAGTGTAGACCATATCCAGTAGCCAGGCATCTCCACCTGAAATTCCAATTAGAAAAAACAAAATAAAATAAAGTAGAGTTTAGAGATATGGATTCTAACAGAGCGAGAACAGAAGCTGTGAGGACTCTATGGAAAGTTTTTGACCAGATGCTTTCTTTCTCAGACCAAGGAAGTTCCAAATCTCCATTTCCTGTTGTCAGTGGATCATTCCTGCCATTATTTCAATGACCATATCCTACATGACTATTGGAAATACTGTATGCCAGGTTTCCTAAGTAATTCCTGGAGCCTCATTCTCATTTATTCCTCAGTCCCTTGCTTTTCTCTACATAATAAGGGAAGTGTTTAGCATATTTTGGGTTATGATTCATATTTAAATTATTGCATATTGCAATAACTTCTTTTTTTTAAATATGATGGCTCCTTGAAGCCATAGTCAAAATACACCTCATCACTGGTCTAAAGCATTCCCCACAAAAGCCTAGTGTGGTCTGTTATGGTCTCTCACAACTTCCTACTATTTCTTCACTTTGCCCTCAAGTTCATTAATGATTCAACAGTTATTTCTGTGGCACTCCTTGAGTTGTGTCCTCTCCCCTCCTTTCTTCTTCAAAATGTCTCATGCTATGCAACTTTTAGAGACTCTACATTTCCTCCTCCTTCACACCTTTGATGCCGTGGACAATGGAAAAAATCCTTTATGGAAGGTTTGTCACCACTTGCACATCATAGCTTGATCTTCTCCTGTTTCTGCTCCTGCTTTTGTTCCATCAATTCCTCTTTCCATAGATCTTTCTTATTTCAGTCCCTTTTGATTTGAAATCTTGGCAAATCATTCAAAGTCCAAGCTGGTATCTTCCCGTCTCCTGTCTCACCCCAATTCTGCGCTAATAGTAACAACATAATAAAGCAACTAGGTAACACGCTAATGTTAAGAATATAATTAAAAGCCATTAAGAGGTTTTGGTTGGCTTTCTTCCCAGATTTTAACAGTAAATCAGTACAACTTAATTATGAGAATAATATATTGCCTGTTTTTAAGAGAAGTGCTTAGCTAAAATAAAACCATAGCCCCGAGGATATTAACACAACAGTCTGACTAAGCACAACATATTTGTTATTCACAAAATTTTCATACCATAAAAAAGTGCAGTGGATGAATGATACAAGAAATTCTAATATTTTCTGTATGGTAACACAGGTACTAGGAATTATTTGATCAGTATGTATAATAAAAGTATAATATATTACACACCTTTATTTTTCTTTCTGAAGATTATTTTTTTCTGTGAACTGTTGGAAAACTAACTTAGACTAGAAAATGAAGACCAGCATCATATTAAGATGAAAGCACAGCGCCTTCTTAGTTGTATTAATACTTATCATCTTATGATAGTGCTTTGAAATATCAGTTTTGGCAGAGCTCTCTGACTACTTTGATACTAATAAATAAAACAGGTCAGGGAAGAGGATTAAGCCCTCACCCACAAACACTCATACTGTTGAATTCCTAGCATGCCCCCTGGCAGAGTTTTGACCTTCACAAATTAGCACCTTCCTAATTAGCCTAATTTTCCTTCTCGGAAAGACAGTCTGTTGCAGTAGGTAAGGTACATGCACAGACCAAGAGATCACTAGGAAAGTTTACAACTTAAATCTGGAAACCTCAAAATTAATTAGAAAGAAGCAGCACAACTCTCCATTTTAATGATCCCCTAATTTCTGGTCCAATGTTTTAACGGCAGAACCATCTTCTTTGATTTGCCTAATACTTTCCATTGCTTGCAACTCTGCCAATGTACAACATTTTCCAATTTCTATGTTTGACTTAGGCTTTTATTTTTTTTATATGTCTACATGCCTATACACACACATATGCATATATTTCCTTTACATGTAATATATTCATGCTTGATCCTACCAAGCACAAATCAAAAAACAATCCATGAAATCAAGGTCATTGCAAAACATCATTAAAGTAAATAGAGGTACCATACCTAGAACTAAATCTCATTTTTGCTGTGAAGTAGATTCAGTTCAGAGGGTTTGATTTTGTTTTCTGTGCTACTGAAATGCAAATAGAACAAAGTGCTGGAAGTAACTTCATCTCATTTGATGGTATCTGTCATTAATACATTATTTAACATTTTTCAACATTAATGAGGATATCTTCGGTAAAAAAGACAGGGAATACATAATGAGAAGGCTCAACAGCTCCCCTCACATGAGACGAGCTGTAATTAAAGAATGTTTTATATTAAATCGACCTAAATTTAAAGAGCGATACTCTATTGCCAAGACTTTGATATACAAGGGATGGCTCTGAATTTCAGTCAGCCATTACCTTGCATATCTGCACAAGGAGAAACTCAGACATTAAGATTTATTTGATCTGTTTTTGTAGGAAATTATTAAAATATTAATTTCCCTGTTTTTTACTCCACTCTAGGGTATACCGTTCTTTAGATATGGCCTAGTTATTAGCATGTCTGCCTCACAGCATTCCTTTATGTGTAATTATTTAAGGTCACCAACCTTATATCATAGAATTATTTTAACATGTGGTATTATTGTGGACATTCTGCTAGGAAAAATAACTATAATGAGACTGCCTTCCTCTGTAGCAGCAGAGGGAAATACACTTAGCAGAAGCCATGACTTTTAAACAGAAATGCATAGCAATGGACATTTACGAAAACTAATCATTACTTATTTAGCAACATAGGACTATCAAACTGAGTACGGAAATTTACACTGTACTGATAGAGAATTATCAAGGTTTCAAATTTAGCAATACTATAAATAAAATTATGAAAATAACTGATTTTTTGGTTCACTGGTTAAGCAAAGAAAAAAAAAGCTATTTTTCAGAGTCAGTCTGATGATAAAACCAAATTATTTTGAGATTAATCAAAACATTTAGTTCTATTCAAAGTGTTTCTTTTTCTTGTGTTTAAGCCACTATTAAGCTTTGCAATTTTTCAAATAGTATGTCATTTTAAAACCAATAAATACTGAAACATTTTGACACATCTTAGCTAGGGTTTCTTCCCACACACACTCTGAAGAAAACTATTCATAACATTCAACCCCAAACCATAAATAATGTGAATCTTACAAAACTCTGACAATTCAAAGAATCTGGGAAATTTCTGATAGGGCTGGGAAGTTAAACAGTGACAGGGGTTTATTAACAGTGGAGAGCTTCAGAGAGATACTTCTAAATTGAAGTAAGTAGATTTTTAGAAGTTTTGACCTGTGTTCATGTCTCCCACTACCAGGTGGCACCTTAACCTAACTATAATTTATGCTTCTTTGCTAAACGAATCTCAATTTTTTTTCAAAAAGTAGATCATCTTTCTAGAAAAACTAAATTTCTTAGAACATTTTCCTGGGAAGCTGTTGGTTCAATACCCTTTAGCCAAGAGAAAGAACTAAATCTAGGCTTCTTATTTCTTTATTAGCTGTTTGGTGCTCTACTAAAGTGCATTTTCAGTATTAGCCATAGCAGGATGTACTATACGTACTCAGAAGAGATAAGTCAGTAATTCAGGTAGCACTTGCATGCTGTTTTTTAAGCAGCTGGCATTACACAACAGCACTTTGTTGCAATCCTGCACAATCTTTTCATGCAGGATATTATAAAAGACTCTTACTAAGAAAGCCTCAGAAATTATGCTAGCTTTCATCAGTTGAGAACTTCATCTATAAAGCTAGTTTATCTTGCATTATGTAATAATAATAGCCTTAAATTGTCAGAAGCAGGTTAAAGTGAAATATCAGGCTGTACATGGAATATTGACAATACATTTATTACCACAGTCTGGAAGTCTAGACAGCAGTAAAGATAGATTAAAACACTACCTCTCTCAAAGAATAAAAACAACAGTGTGGTCATAAAACCTATGCGAGCAAGGAACATGAGTCTTCGAACAAGTTACAGAAGGTAACAATCGTGAATTTCAGAGGAACTGCAAAACAGGACAAGATTTCAAACCACTACAATCACTAAAAGTAACAAAATGAAGAATTGCAACTACATTCTCTTCTCAAGCAAAATTGCCACGTAAATCAGTGGAAACTTTCTCTAGGGAAAAACTTGAACAAATTGAGTACATATTTTTGAAAAGCTTGTTGAGAAAGCAAGAAGAACTTATTTGGTATTTTCAAGGTACCAACAAAATCCTTACACAGAATTGTTTCGAAAGCTTAAATTACTTTTTTTCCTCTTTGCACAGTTTGCATAAGGACTTAGCAAAACAAAGACCATAACAGCTAATTAAGTGAAGAAGGAAGAATAAAAACAGGCCTCAAAAACTTTTTATTCCCCAGTCTAAATAGTATTTTAAAATAAGGACTCACATCTGAATTCAAGTGTTGATAAGGTAAAGCGAGGACATTCCTTTGAAGAAGAGCTTTAAAATAAATTTGGCCCTGAAAAAAGGGTTGTGAAAGTAAATTTAGTATTGCTGTTGAATCCAGGCTGCTGAAGCGTGAGCGCAGGGACAGCAGGTGGTCCGTGCTGGGACACTTCTCCAGCTCTACGCCCAAGTCAGCCCCATGGCTCAGTAGCATCCGATAACCTATCTCATCATTACTAGGCGGAGGCAAAGCAAAGCTTTCCATCCAGCTCTTGAGGAAAGTGACTGTTATTAAGCCGTGCCAGAAGTAGAGAATTAACTTTAGGCAGTTACATATTCACCCCTACTTTAAGCCAGTCCCCCAGCTAGGTCTGCAACCGGAAATCCCATCTCATCCCCGGACTGACCAGCTGTGCGTTTTTCAGTCTTCATACTGGAAATTTCAAGTTTTTAAGCTGCACGGACTATAAAAAGCAAATTATTTGCCATACATTGCTAAGGAAGTCTACAGAAAGGGGCACTTGCCTCACTCCTTTTATTTTCTTTATTCACAAGCAACTCCAGTGATGATTAAAACTGTTATTTAGATTCTATCCTAAAAAGTACAGCTATTTATATTGCTCTTCATCCATTCACTCCAACAGCCATGGTAGAATTCCCCCTTTAATGCAGACAGACAATTGCGCTGCATATTGTCTCTCTTTTTCCTTTATGACTTGACCTTCAAGAAGATCACGAGGGTCTGAAGACTGCAACAGGACAGGACAGCACAGTAATTTGTTGTTAATAATTTTTTTCCAAATTCCTATTGTTGACACAAAGCAGCAAAATGAAATCTAGATGCCTGGCACTATTTTTTGATTGAACACCCGGCAAGCCTAACAAAGTAAAATGTAATCTTCTGTTATCTTGCTGACCTCTCCATATGTCTTCTCCAAGATCGAATCATTGCCACAAACCTGGGTAAATCCAAAGCTAAATAACTGCAACCAATAATAAATTCAACCAACGAAAAGGGACCATTACCTTGCGATTCAACACATATAGATATGAAAGTAGGTGATTTGCATTTGCGTGTATGTTAAAGAAAAAGCAAAAAGAGAAAATCCTGCAAGAGTAAAACAAGGTGGTTAGGATATGTAACGCAGAGAATCCACCTCTAACTTGCTGTTAACCTTGCTTGAGCCTAACCTCAAAATGAGCTCCAACTTTTACTTTACACATGGCACAATTATCTTGTGTAACTAACCTCTGTAAGGCACCATAAATATAAAGAGATGAGTAAGGCACACTAGTACTTTAGTAAGGTACATGAAGTGAAAGTTTCAAGAACAGCCACTGCCAAAGAGAATAAAAAGATTTCAAAGTCATCCCTAAGTCTTCAAGGCATACCTTGAATGAAACGTCCAATGTGCAGCACTTGACTCTTACAGGATCTCAGTGTGATGAAACCATGATTCTTCATCTGCTTCAATAAGCCGGTTATTTTATTGAAGTCTTTCCTAATTTTC
Source organism: Burhinus bistriatus (assembly GCA_013397275.1). Classification (NCBI taxonomy): domain Eukaryota; kingdom Metazoa; phylum Chordata; class Aves; order Charadriiformes; family Burhinidae; genus Burhinus; species Burhinus bistriatus. Next base: position 221,505 of record VYXH01000323.1, read on the forward strand.
CATTAAAATCGCCATGAAAAAAAAAAAAAAAAAACCAAAACAAAAAACTGTAAAAGTGTTCCAAAATTTGCCTATCTTCAAGCTATTAAAATCAGTTCCTCATATGCCTGAGGTTAAACACATACAAAATATTTGCAGCACCAGGGATTTAGAGGACAGCTGGATAGCTATAAAAATTGTTTTAGCGCCTAGTGAAAAATGAGCTTTAACAACAAGGTGAAAAGGAACATTCTAGATAATGGCTTGCTTTTTTGAAATAAGAAACAATAATTCCAACTATCATTTTATGAGGCAATGATCTGATTTTTGAGAGCATGGGCTTGACATTCTAAATCTGCATCATAAAGCCTCACTGCTATGGCTGAGAATTTGCTTTCACTTCTTTTCCATTCCCATGTTTTCTAAAAAGAAAAGATTCTTTTTTTACTGAAATGGCTACAATATAAACCCAAAAATGTGTAGCTATTAGACCATGTTACCAGCAAGTCATTTTTTATCATTTAATTTTTCCATGGAGCTGCAGTTCGATGGATGCAGAATTTTTCTCCTGGGACATTTCAGAAGTACCAGTGGAAAGAATTACTGAATTCTTCAAGGACTTAAATAAATACTTTGTGAATCCTGTTTTCAAATGGTAACCTATGCAAATCATTTGCTCCAGCTGAGACAAATGGCATCTTCTCAGTCTAGTTATGAACATTCAAAATTACATTTGAACTCCATTCTAATCACCCAATATTTGAGCTGTAAAATTTATACTCTCATTCTGATTACTTACTATGAAAAGTCTTTCATCAATCCATTACATTAAATTAATACAACTCACAGGTGGAGACATTTTAATCATGAACGGTTGTGAAACAATATACACAGTACATAAGTCCATAAATGAATAAAAGGTAATTGTACCAATTTTTAAAAATTAAGTATCTGATAGATTTTACAAACACATACATTACACAAGTATAGCTACAATTAAAACATACTACTGTAGTCAACGCTTAAAAAAAACCCCAAACGCAAACACAAAAACACCCCAACAGTCAAGTATCTGTCTATGGAGCTAGTTAGAACAATTGAGGGTATTGCCCCAAGCTAGTCTCCCGCCTAGCACCTCCTGACCTGCAACAGCAGGCTGAGGGAGCATTTCTTGTCTGCTTCCCTGCAGAGACACCACAACTTAAACAACCTGCAGCTGAACTTTAAAGGCTGATGAAGGGAAATTTAAGCAAAGCCAACTAAATTTGCACAGTAACAGGTGAGAAGCTTTCACACAATCTGCTTGCTGAGGTCCACTTAATAAGTGTGCTGATGCCCATCTGGCCATTTTATACCATGGCAGGTGCTTCTAAGCAATTGATTTTTGTAGTTCCCCTTTACAAACTTACACTAAAATACTGTAACTACAGTAGTTATAATTTATACATTCTATTTTCCCAATGCAAGCCTGCAGATAAACTTTTAGTTCAGATTAACCTTTTCCAGTCCATGTCCAGTTTAGTTTAGCACATTCATAAACTAAATTAGTATAGAATCAGATAGTATACACAAACTTAGCCCAAAATAAGAAAATGTATGAATAATAACTGAATACATTAATCCAGTAAAAGGTTTTAAGGAGGACAATTAAAAACTTGTAAGACAGTGATGATGTTAAGAACAACTTCATGATGATGTTAAGCAACTGCTTCAAGATACAACCCTACCCCTTCTTCAGGTCTCACAGATGGAAATACTTGACAGTTATTATTTAGCAGCAATTCAAAATTTATTAATAGTTTGACATAAATCAAGAGGTGAAATCTTAGCAGCACTTAATCATTTCACCAATTTAAGGATTTACAAAGTGATCTAACAAAATAATTGAACAATTACTTAATTACAGATTTGAAAGTGACAAGAGTCACACTAACTTACTATAAGGTATCCTAAATCCATGTATTTGTATAAACACCAAAACATATTAACACACACCGTTCAAGGAGATGCACACAACCACCACCCGAGTCTAGGGTGCTGGGACCAAGGTTCCTCTGCAATGGGCAACTCCAGTGAGCCTACGGGTGCCCCTTTTCCTAAATCAATATATATGTATATGAACACGAAAACATAAACACACTGACAAAGAGACAGAAAATATTTGGATCCAGTAAAACATGAACACCCACACTCGTAAAAGCTAATGTGTGTATCAGAAACACATAGATAGAGAGAGAGGCGGATGACAGAGAGGCTAGCCTATAGTTAAAATTTCCCTCTTCTCCAGTTTGGAGTAACAGGTGACTGAAACTTGGGAAGGCTGACTCGCCCTGGCCCTTTCACCCTCAAGGTGTTTACCTGAGCAGCATCCCAACTCAGGGGAGATGCTGGTCACAGCCCACTGCTATCCAGAACTCAAAGGGTCTCGCTACGGTTGCTATTTATAGGGTCTGAGATAACTGACTTTCATCAACCACATAGCCTTACTCAGCCGTATAGCCAAGATTCATGTTTCCCAGTCTCTCAATTATTTCCTAAATAAAAACTAGCAACTAATACTCTCACTGATAGCAGTCGTACCTCTGACATCTTGCTACCTGTCCTAGCACTGCTGATCTCTCATAATTTCACACTCGGCTCCTGTGATACCCAAGCTGTCTTTCTGTGGCTACGGAGGCGTGGGAAGGCAGGGGATGGACAGCTTGATGTGCACGCAGAACATTCCTCAACACAGGGGCACAGGCAACAAAATGGTGCCCACCCAAGCCCAGGAAATAAACAAACACAGAAGATGGGGGGACAAAAACAGGCCTAACCATAGCTAATATGTGCTTTCATGGGCCTTTCTCCATCAAAGCATCAAGTATCTATTCATTTTAAGACACAGTTAAAAGTAATCACGATGCTTTGCTGAATTAAGTTCATAATGCATAAAACAAGACTTTGGGACACAGTCCCCCAAGTTAGCTGTCTAAGATCCTTACACAATCATGGAAAGAATTAGGCCCATCGGAGTGGATCCAAAACAACCAGCAAACTGTGAAACTGGCTTCGTGTGTAGCCAGGAGGAGTTCCAGGAAAGAGCCTCCAGAAAACCTCCCCACGCATGAGCTGGATAATAAAATCCATTCAAAGGAAAGGAATTCCTAGGAACTAATGGTATTAAGGGCTCAAAGACACAGACCTTTGGAAAACAGAATGAGGAGATGCAGACAGATCCATCTCCTTTCAGAACGCCCCTATCTCTCCTCCAACCCTGTTGCTGAGTACAAGGCACAACCAGGAGGGCTGCGTCAGGGCTCTGTGCAAACATCGACCGTGAAGGAATAAACTGTTTTGAGAAAGCAGAGACTGTTGCACACTGAGGAGGACAAGAGGAGCAGGAGGTGCAGCAGGTGAAGGCAGAGGTGACTGCTGGTCTGAGGAGAACAGCACACTATGCGCATACTCCTTTTACACAGACTCAGTTTTCTGTCAGACATCAACTTTGGTAAACTCTCCCAAAAGCTGCCCTAAATCAAATTCCAGGACACATCAGTAATGTCCTGCATTGGATGCAGCCAAGGTCCCTTGGAACCATGCCCTGAAGTTACTCCACATGTTATCTATTGAGTTTCGTATCCTGGAGGAGAAACAGTGCTACTTTATCTGTGGCTAATCAAACAGATTCGTTCCAGAAGTTATGGTCACCAGAAACAGATCTAGCACAGAGTGGCCAACACCTCCTGTCCAATCACCGAACTTGTGAAAGGAGGAAATTAAAAGATGCAGATATAAACATCTGCAGGATCTGAGGTAGGCACCTAAATTCCACCTCAGTCACATTTTAGGACAACAAACCTCTGTGGGGACTCATCTGTATTCCCTAACAGATCATAAAATATACATGATATTCCCCAGCACCAGCTGGCTCAGTAGGAATGTCCAGTCAAGCATCTCCCAGACAAGAACCAGCCATCCTCATTTGGCAGCATGAAAACGCTGAACACATTTGTGCAGTCTCCCTTCCAAATCAGTACACTGCAGACCCAGGTAGCACGTGAGCCTGTCCAGATGTGTGAACATATTAGGTATTTGACACGATATCATCGTATTTCTGCATCCTAAACAGTGCTTTGTAAAAACAGTGGGTTTATACGTTTTCTTCAGCAGAGCTTAGTTGTGAGCTGTACTGCAGCAGGATAACATGCATACTAACTTGGGACTGGTTTCCAATAGGCTGTGAAATTACCAGAAATACTATCGTTCATGTCAAAGAAAGTAGAATCGTGATCGTAAAACACTATTTGAAACTGAAAGGCTCTAGGGGAAAACTTTCCAGAAATGCTTTACTGAACCTTAAAGTTTTCATGTGCAAACATACACAGTGCCTGCAACGTGGGCCAGTTACAGCTTCTTGGAGCCAAACCCAGGTGCTCTCAGGCCCTGGACCACAGCAGCACTGCTCTCCTTCCCACAATAGCTCTTGGGCTAGGTCAAGTTCCAGCAGCATTGAGCTGCTCAGATTACAACATGGTGGTTAAGAAAATGCATCACTATACCTTGTTCCAGAAAGTCAGGGGTTGCCCCATTTAATTACTCAATGTTTTGGCTAAACTGCTCTTCCCCAGACAACTTCAATCTTTCCCTACTGCTCAGATGTATTTATCACCTAAGATAGCATCTGGGTTTTACAGCAGGAATGTCGCAACATCGCTGAGGTCATGGCTGATAGAAACCCCTGCTTGCTCACTCCGTGCTGGCTTCAAACAGAGTGTAACTCCAGAAATGTATTTTAATTATGACTTTAAAATAATTTTTAAAAGGCAGATGTTATTCTGAAAAAGCTACTTCTCACGAATAACTTGTCTACCTTCATTCAGCAGTGTATTTTCTTTCCAAAACAGACCTCAAGATCAAAGAAGCAACACAGTAAAATCCAGTTGCAGGGGGAGCCGTTTTTTGCTAAGATCGGGGGCAGGGGGGGTGGGGTGGCGGAAACCAAGTGGAAAAATTCTCATAACAGTAATTTTAATTTACCTTACCCAGAGGTACTGACAGAGATCAGCCACCTCTATTGTATCTCTTTTGTTGTGTGAAGCTCACTGCTGAGTGACATGAAAATGGCATTTAACAACTGGTCTGGTAACGCAGTGATAGACAGCCACTACAAATATTCTTGCATTTATCTAATTATTAAACTTTGAATTTTACAGTGTTTTCTGTTTGCTGCTGTCTTTATTAGCTTAGCTGAACTCATTTTACGCTCACTTATTAGAAATTTATTACGATATCTTACACATCTGTCGTTGGAAATTGTCCCTGTGCTTTGTGAGAATGCTGCAGTGTGGCCATTCTGTCATTTTCAATACACAGTTATGTTTTCATCTGAGCATTTAATGTGAACTTACTTTTCATATTTTATTAGGATGTTCACAAAGCAATTATCATGCTCACCTAATCACAGCTTGATATCTAAGAAGCTGGATCAATTATTGGGATAAAACATTTTTTAACTGTACAAAATGAGAATGACTTGGAGCAGTGGGATAAACTTCCTTAGAGAAGCACAGTACAACAAGACATAAGGAGATCATCTTAAGCTATCATTACAACAAATAAACCATTTTTTTCCCCCCCGATGGGGTGTTCTAACAAGAACTCATTAACAAGGACTGCAGTAGCCAAGGCTCAAACTGAACTGTAGAGCACTGTCACTCTAGCCTGGGTTAAACAAGGCTGGAAACTCAAATACCTTTTTTACAACACCAGTCATGGTTCCCCACGTTAATGGGTGAAGAAGCTTTGAGTTTGAAACACCAAAAGTCATGGGAAAAGTTTCTTAGCAAAATCCTCAGTCAAGTTGCAAGAAAATAGCATAGATCTGCTATTTATGAGCAACTGAATTTGCACATTCCTGTAGGGCAGGTATAGTGTAGCTAACATTCACTGTGCTAAAGTAAAAGATAAGCACATAGACAGGTTTTGTAAGTATAGCTTTCATTTTGAATATAGAATATCAATTTCTCTTTGGTAATTGTACAGATGTCTGCCCTTAACCACTGGAGATGAAGGATTGGTACTGTTATTTTTCAGAAGTATCATCAGATCTTTAACTCTGTTGTCCAAGGATTTTGCTGTTCTATATCTGAGCCGAAACAACAGGATGTCAAGCAGTCCTGCACTTCCTAATATCCTTCTGCTTTAGCAACTGAACTGTACGACATAAAGCAAGGCTGCCATTTACATCACAGGAAACATCACTTCCAGCAAGACCATTCGTCAAAGCATTTCATTCCACCTCAAGACCATTTAATTTGTGAGCTTTGGCTTAATCACAGTTCATGGCAAAATGATAAAAGATAAATCCTAAAAAAAAGGCTAAAGTCCTGAAGGATTAGTAGATGCTTTGTAGATTTGTAGATGCTCTGTTCAAAATCAGCCAATTAAGTAGATGGAGTTTCATGTGGACACCAGAAGAGAAGTCTTTTAAGTGATGTACTATTCTTTATGTACTATCTGAGGGAAAAAGCACCACACCACGTTTAACAGCATCACTCCAAAGAAATTCAAACTGTTGAACCACAGAGGGCTGGCACTTACAAAACCAGATGTAAATCAAATACATGTTTTGCAGAGTAGCTTTGCAGCACTAACCACTCACTAAGGGGTGAACAAAACAAGTCTTATTTTTGTCTCCCTCTGAAATGCAAATATTCTTTTCCATTTAGAGAGAGACACATGCACATACACACACAAAAAAAAAAAAAGGAAAAGGGGAAAAAAGAAAAAATAAAAGAGAAAAGAAAAAAAAAACAAAAAATGAAAAGAGAGAAAAGAGAAAAGAGAGAAAAGAGAAAAAAGGAAAAAGAAAAAGGAAAAAGGAAAAAGAAAAAGGAAAAAGGAAAAAGAAAAAGGAAAAAGGAAAAAGGAAAAAGGAAAAAGGAAAAAGGAAAAAGGAAAAAGGAAAAAGGAAAAAGGAAAAAGGGAAAAGGGAAAAGGAAAAAGGAAAAAGGAAAAAAGAGACCCCTCTGTTTTAAAAAAAAATATTTCCGTTTCTTATCAGCAGTATCTCAGCACTACTTAGCTTTTGCCAGCTGTCATAGACTGCCTTTGAAATCGGTACCTTCTCTCATGATGATTTGGAAAGGCCCAAACAGAATCCTATATGTAAAACCCAACAAGAATATATAGGAAACCAGAGGTAGCAGACTACTTGTTTTTCTACTGTATTTTTCTTCAAGAAAAAATATTCTTTTTCCATGACCAGGGAAATAGAAGAGCTCTATCTATCTTTTAGTGTTTGCTAAACAGACAAGACAATATCCCTACAGAGATACTGGAGAATGAAAGGAATAATCCACCCATGAAGCTGCTTTACCATGGCCCTTCACTCTGATGATCCCTTCTCCAGCTCCTGCTGGCTGACCTACAGCAACAGGGAGGACATTTCCTAAGCACTGGACTCTGGCACACCTGAGCATGAATACCAGAAAGCCCTTATCCCTTCTGTCTCTTACCCGTCTCTGCCCTATAAGGGACTTAGTTCTCTGGATGCAGACTAGGTCCCCAGAGGATAAGAAGAAAGATTTTTCCCTTATGATTACAATTTCTGCAAGTTGGTATCTTGCTGAAAAATTTAAAGCAGAAAACATGACCTTGTCTTCTTTCCAGGACACCTCACACATACACAATTTAATGAAAAAATCAACAGTCTACTACATTTCACATTTCTGATCTGTTTTTCTTAAAAGAAAGTAAAAGGCACATACTGCGGCTTTCAGGAACAAAGGAAGCTATCAGTAATAACCATACACAGTATTATATCCAAGGATTAGCCTATTTGAGGCTTTATCAGGAAACTACACGATAATTAATTGTCCACAACACTGAGTTTTGAAACAGAGGTTGGGTCATGTTACAAGAAGGAAAGCAGAGTTAGTTACTGCTCCAGAGAGCTCTTAAGTCGGTAGGAGACTTCAGATCCTTATTCCTTTAACATAAAACTGATTTCCCACAAGTTGTATATAAAGACTGTTCTGTGACATTAGTGGTCAGAGAGTATTTATATGTCACACTGATATTTTCCAGATGTAGATTTTGATATTCCCAAGAAAAAAGGAAAAAAACCAGCTAATTCAGGAGATCCTCAAAGTAAACCTCAGTGCTGTTTATTTTCTAATGTCGTATTCCTTTTGGCAATGCTAACTTAAACTCATAAACAATAGAGTTGCATCCCAGAGAATGCAGCGTGCCCTCAACCACAACTGAAAGCAATAGGAGCAGAGCATGCTGAGCACCTGGCAGGGAAAGTCGTTAATTAGCACCATTTGGAAAGCCATAATATGAGATCACTCACTCTTGGCTCTTAAGAAAGAATATGAGGTGGTCCAGAACAGAAAATGTACCCAAATCAAATACATATGTTGACACATGCCATTACCCTGCTGATTTAAACAAAAAGGGTAAGAATTTATTCTCAAAACCATTCTGTAATTGTCCTGTGTTTTAGCTATAATTCATGTTTACCTATTAGCACAGATTCTGTGCAAACTATTTGTATTCGGTTGTATGGATTAGAACCATGATAAAAATTGGTAACTGGGTCTCATTTTAAAAAAGCCATACTTGACATGACTGTCCTTTAAAAGTTAATGGCACTGTTTATGTTCCTATGCAAATAAGAGCAAGGAATACAGAATCATTTGTGAAGTCACTCTGCATAAATGAAATGATCCTTTCTTGTTAAAAAGACAAAAATAGTTTGAAAGGAAGAAACAGTTTGAAAGAAAGAAACAGTTTGAAGTAAACCATAAGCAGACGATGTCAATAATTTCTTCCTTGTAATCAATTTGTAATAGAAAATATCACAAATGTGACAGGCTGCCTATATTCTGAAGAAACCTCCTTCTCCTCTCTAGTGCATGGTATATAATTCAGTGAGAGAAAAGACCTTTGACAGTCTCAGACTCTTCTACACCTTCACCTTCCATTGTATGTTATTTGCATTGAGTAACCACTTTCCGTCCTTTCGCTGAGACCTTTTATCTCTCCTTTTAGTCAGAGGTCAACTTCTTCCTCAGGAATGCAGCCCACCACAGTGCAGAAGTTATATGCAAGTATTCATTGTGCCAGTTTAAGTATCCAGTATTCAGCTCTAGCTGGGAAATTTCTACATGTCATTCAACTTACTAATGCATGTACATCATATGAAAAACAGTTAATATTTCTTCAAGACTAAGAAAACTTACGTGATTCTAAAATCATGGAACAGAAATAAAACATGCTGTGTTTGCCTATGACTTGAAAAAAAAAAATTGATCTGCAGTACTTGTAATTAATAACACCTCTTATTGACATAAAAGAGGTGGGGTTTTAGAAAAAAAGTTTCACAAGGTTTTACAAATTACGTTTTCTTAGAGGAAATAGAGGACAAAAAAAGCGACTCTAGTTGCAAGTTTGTCTCCCTCAGACCTTCAATACAACCATTCTACTGTGCCATGTTCCTGATTTTTACTACGACCACCACCATCATGTGGATAATAAAATGCCTGAAGTAATGTGGTAATTCTTTCAATATGCTGCTTATTTTGCCCAACAGACTCCAATAGAGCTAGTTTCTCTATAGGTTACATGGTGACTGGTTTTGTGCAACAATTTAATGATTCACTGGGTCTCTCTTTCTGAAGCAGTTAAATCAAAAAAAAGCTAATTTGCCAAAACAGCTTTTTCTATGCCATATATTATGTTTCATATTACCAATTTAAGATTATAAACCTGGCAAAGGACATTGGCCATCTTGTCTAGATGCAGCCAAATCCTCCTGCTTAGAAATGTTCCCTTACAACTCCACACGCTCTGATGGAATCAGCAGATCTAACCTCACACGTAAGCTTTTATCAGCTCTTCTCGTTAATGTTGCCCAGTGTCCATTTTGGTGCTAATACTATGAAAAGACAGTGTAAATGCATACAGGGCCATCTTTTAAAATAAAAATGCAAGTACAGCTAAGTCAGTTCAGCAAACTGTAATTTCAAAGTATAAAATGTAACAATCTTAACACGCTGCCTGCTGCTCTAAAACCCTGAATCTATTCAAGCTCCAGGAAAACACCACTAAAAATACCATCTTAAGAATCCCAGCAAGAGGCTCCACACTCCTATTCCAAGGGGGTTTTGGTTTTGTTTTGTGTTTGGTTTCGTTTGGGTTTTTTTTGAAAAAATTAGCAATAACCAAATATAGCATGATTCAAATTGCAATCAGGAATACTGTTGTCATTGAATCTAGTCTGGGAATGCACTTTTCATAAAAATACTTTCAACCTTATTTATCACTGCCTTACTCACTAACTCAGCTGACATCTACTGCATCAACTACTGCAAAAGTATGAATAAGGCAGGACTCTTACCATCATCATCATCATCTTGGAAATCTCAATACTGCTTCATTGACTTACTACCGTAAGCTAGTCACGCACCTACCTAAGAGTCAGCCAAATAGTGAACATTCCAGGAGACAGCACTGACAAACCAGATTTAATTCTGAAGACTACGTAAGGATAAGGAAAAGGAAGAGAATGGTACATATCAAAACTTCTATCATGAAAGAAAACAATTACCAGATCCAAAAAGTGATCTTACTGGAAAAGCAAGGACACGCTGTATTCTCTTAATCTCTTCCACAGGAAGTGTGTAGGAAACAGAGTAAATAACTAGTTTGTAAGAGTTCTTCACATTACTCTTGAAGTAAAAAAAGAAATTGTACACAGTGGAAAAGCTGTGAATGGTAGAGAAGTTTTGTGTATTATAGTCATGTTGCTGGACAGTCATGACTCTTCCAGGGTCCTCCAGGCTATTTACTGAGCAATCCATTAACTGCTGCTAATTTTCATTTTGCAATTCAATTATTTTCCTATATAAAACAGGTAAAATACTGTGCTTAGCACTGGAAAGAGTAACACACACACCAGTTGGCACTGCTACTGTTTTAATTACATGACCCACATGATCCTGACATTACTGTCATGGTAGAGCTCTATCAACCCCATACGAGGACGTCCCCAGATTGTTTCCACCCTCGCACTCATAGTATTCCACTCTCAGCCATCACAACGGGGCCTTTCCCGGTATGAGAAGGGAAAATTATTGCACCATGAGATCATGGTAACACAGCCACAAAGCAATGCCAGTACTCCTCCGCAGTTATGACATCTTAAACTAAGAAGAACGTTTCAGATTTCAGAACTATGGGCACTCAAGTCAACTGGCCAGACGTGTCATGATTCCGTTTGGATAAGCTCCCAGATCAAACCTGAGCAGCCTGAAAGAAGGAACTTTTTTTTCTTTTTTTTTTTTCTTCTTCCTTTATTTTTTTTTTTTTAAAGTGGAATGTCCTTTACCAGTGTATCCCTTGTCCTAACTGGCTTTCTAATTATAAAAGTATTTGATAGTACTGCCTATGAACTGTCGCTTAAAACATCCCAACTATTTTAACCAAGTTTAACTCTATGAGAACTCTTTGCAAAGTTGGCTTATATTTTTATTGACAAGGCAATTATTGATCAGTCCTGTGTGGCAGACCGTATATAGTATGCTAAAAACTGAAACATTTGGAGCTCTAGCAAGAATGAAATGTTGCTGCACAACAGCATTGTTTTAAAGTAAAACAGCCCACAAAACCACAAGCAACTTGGAAGTTTGTAAGGGTATGAAATCTCAAACATCATAAAATTCAATGTCAACATAAACCTCCAGAGCCTGTTTTTGCTGAATGCAAAGGGAAAACTCTAAAATACAACTACAAGGGTCATAAGAGAGAATACCTCAGATAGCACAGGATGGGCTTTTCTCTCAGCTGAGTGCAGACACAAAATACAGCGCACTGGAACCTCTAAGTAGATGTAGATCAAGCAAAAAGCAAGCAGAAGAAAACCAAAAACCCTCTGCAGAGTTTTACCCAAAAGGCAGCAGGAGCACATCTTGAATTTTCTTCTTCATTTGAATGATCTTTTATTTAGTTTGAGAGAAAACACTTTAGAGATTGAACGTAACAGAAATAAACAGAATATTGCATGAAAGCTAGAGAGGAGAAAGGATTCAAAGAGCAAGTTAAAATTAAATTAATTAGCAAAAATTATCATCTTCAAACCTTCTTTCACTTAGTTCTTGATTCAATAAATAAGTTTTTTCACTTGATTACAAATATACAAAGTTGTTACAGAGGTAAAAATCAAGCAAATGAATCTTTTAGCACATTCATGACACTTTGAAAACCACGTACTTTGAACTGAGGAAATTTTTGTCAGGAGCTGCCAGGTAAGCCAGAAGTTATAGCAAACAGTGCTGGCAAAAAAAAAAAATAAAAATAATAAAAAAAAAAATTCCACAACCTAAGTGGAAAGAAAAATAATGCTTTTAGATGCTGAAGAGTGAAATAATTCTGTGACTTCATATTTAATTTCCATCTACTGGCCTTTTCCTGTGAAAGGAACACAGTCCAGATTCTCTTTATCTCAGGAACTATCTTCAGACACTCTATTTTTAACATCTGTCTTGCAAATATCTTTTCTGATTGGAATAATTTCATTAGAGAGGACATTCAGCTTATAGCCAGGAAACCAAGACGCTACGCCTCAACTTCAGTTTGGTCTTTGGCAAATAATGAAAACATGACAGCTTCAGTTATCCAGCTGTACAAAAGAATTTTTTTGAGGCAGTAGAGGAGAAGTAGAAGACGTTGATTGTGTATATTGATTTATATCAGATAAAAATAGGATTAGAACCTCTCCATTGAGCAAAATAGCTTGTTTCCCCTACCTATTGAAAGGACCATTACCTTCTCTCCATCAATTCTCTCTTTTCCTCCTTTACCTCTTCATCATCTGGAGGACTCACCCTTTCTCAGTTTTGCTCGTTCTTCTGCCCTCCTTTCTATAACAGTGAACAGTGATGATGACGTTTCCCTCTTGAAATGAGGAGCAAAGGAAGGTGAGAATAATCTAGTCCTTACCTGTATGCATGGTAGTTGTGGCCTCAGTTTTCATCTGAAAATTATTTTGTCTGAAAACTCAATCATCTTCCACAGGTGTTGCTGACATTTGTGCCTTCCTCCAGAGCAGAAATATTTATTTTTTTTTAAATATTCAGACAATCTCATGAAACAATTTGGAACCTGTCATGTTTCACAACACCAGACAAACATATTTTCACTAACTATATGGGAATCTCTGCTTAAGCTGCTTGGAGTGAGCATTCCTAAGGCAAATAGAAGGTTTTGTGGAAAATTAAAAAAACTGACCTTTAAAATCGTATTTAGAAAACAAGACAACTTTTGAAATAAATTCAGTTTAGTTACACTGTGATATATTTAGCTGTATAACCTTGCAGTACTGCACTGTGTCCACTAGAATTGCCTGTATCTTTTCAGACATAATTGATAGGACTTTTCCTTCACTTTACTGATGAATGTCCACTTTACAGCAGCTTTGCACTAATGCCTAACGTAATTTTTTTTTTAATAAAATTTTCAAATTCCAGACCACTTTTCTGTAAAAATAGCTGCAAAACAAAGCAACTTCTTCTTTTATGCAAGTCATCTAACACGACTCAGGCTCTCTTAAGTAACCTTCAGGTCACCTTCCACAATCCGTTCTCCCTAAGTCTGTTTGGCCTCATCCATTTTCTTCACCATGTTCAGAAATACACTGGACAGTCAGTAGACTGTCTATTGAAAAACACTCACCAAAGTCCACTTTACTCTCAAAACGTTATACCACTTCTCCTTTCCTCCAGTCTCAGGCAGAAAGCAGCGGGAGGAAGCACAGCACCGAAGCCTCCTCAACAGCTCAGTGTAAGAATTTGCACTTTGGTATTTATCGTTCACACAGGCTTTCTGCTGTCATTGTAAAGATGAGCAGGTGTCAATCAAGAGAGCAGGTGAAGAAAGGATAGAGCCTCAGAGAAGTAATGTTTTTCCTTTAAAGCAAAGATGCTCGGGAAATCCTCGGATCCGTTTCTTTCCACTATTCGCGAAGTAAACTGGAGATGCTGTGGCAGAAACTAGTCTTTCCAGCTGTAAAGTATATGGTACTCAAACACCTTTGCAAGCAGTGGAGTATAGCAAATGATATAAAGAGAGAATTCATCTCCACCACTGCTAATAATGTCATGTCTTTGTTGCTATGGTTTTAATGCCTTAATAACACCTCCTCAGCTTCTCTAGTAGCAAATTTGCCATTATATACATAGCACAGCACTTTTAGTTGTGTGTACAGATCACCTGGTTCCTCCACAGGACAGACGTGATTTCCATACAACAGAGCTAGAGCTGCTGTCCGACCTGTGCTTCAGCTGTGGGCTGGTAAGTTGTGAAAAGCCAAACTTTCTTTCTAGGCATCCAACAGCCATATCAACTCTTCCAAACTCATTAATCTCCCCACATATATGAACAGCAGAAAAACAGCCTAATGACCTCAGCAAAATTTCCATTGCTTTTAGAGAGCAAGGGACTGTGCATGTGAGACAGAATAAACACATTTGCAACAATATGTTAAAATATAAATTGTATTTCAGAATAGGACTAAAAATATAGATCAGTCAATAAACTGCAAAGATACCACAGACAGAAGAAATTCACCAATAGTCAGGATTAATAATAATTGTAATACCTAGTATTTATAAGACTTTCTTCAATATGTGAGAGCACTTTAAAATAAAAATTTAGTTTCATTTTATACTGTTATTTCTAAGTGGCAGAGAGAAATAGGCGCTGTATAGATTATCAAACAGCATATAATTGGCAGAGCTAGAAACCTAGTCCCATGCCTCAAAAACAAGCTCAGTGGAAACAGTTCACGGAAAATTAAGTTTCTTCCCATAAGCGAAAACACACTTCTACCTCATAGAAAAGTTAAGTTTATTTCTGGGTTATTTTCATTCTCTTCAGCCCTACCAACAGAGTGTCTGTGGTACCTACTGTAAACAGGTAATCACATAACATAATCCTATTCATAAATTCAAACTCTGTCTCCACAGCTGGTCCCCATATTCCTGCTCTGGAACCTCAGTCAATATTTCATTGCTTATCTGCCTCCCAGCATCCCTGCACCCAGGAAGAGGTTTCAGCCATCTCTTCCTGTGTGGATTTTCTTTATTTTGTTTCAACTGTTCTCCCATCCTGGAACTGAAACTGTTCCAAAACACTTGAACAGAGCAGTCATTCCCATTTCGTCCTCACTTGCTCTCTAAACAACTTGAAGTCTTTTAGTATAACTCATGAAATATTACCTCTTTTCATGTAATCCATCCCCAGTTTGAACAAATCTTTCTTAAGCAACAATTATAAAAGCAGCAGATACCATTATCATGTATTAACTGACATGTACAACAACTTGAATATTTCCTTGCCTTCACCAGTAATACTTTCCTTGATATTTCCAAGAAAGACTTTTGCTTTTTCATGGCTGTATTACATTCTTGGTTGAGTCACTTTGTGAGTGAGAAATAGTCAAGTTTTCCCTTTCCTCTTGCATGAGTGTGTCCAGCTATTCCTGCTTTACAGAAGACAAGTACACAAATTTTTGCTTTGCTCTGTTAGGTTTCTTCTTGTCTTTATTAACCCCATACTAAAGGACAACCAATTCTTTCATAACATTGGTACTCTCTTACACATCTTTTATCTCTTTCTGACTTGCCTTGGCTTTCAAAAATAATTTTAAAACATGCATTAAAATAACAGAAATGTGTCAGCAGTTGTCATGGTACCTTATATCCTTCTGGACCATAGGTCATTGCTATATTTTAGCTCTAGTTTAGCAGATTTATTTGAGAACTAGCAGATATGCACCTTAACGTGTCAGTTTTTCCTGTGTGCTGGGGAAGAGCTGGAGTCACTATGCCTTTCCTATAGATCAGCCTAAGGTTAGGCTTAGGAGAAAAAGAGTATGATGTTAGAAAGTACAACTCAAAGCAAACTAAGGGATGATACTACTATTTCCTCTGAGCAATATTAAATCTCTCAGCAGAATGTGGTCTCTGGCCTGTAAATCAGCTTAGAGTTCAGGTTGGGAAAAAAAAAAGTCCAGAGCTACATTTGTAACTGGGGATGGAAATGTGCTGCAAAATGAAACTGAGCTGCAAAAGTAATTCTGCAAAAAGAGACGGTCTGTTCCCTTTGAATGCATTAGCTCTGTATATTAAATTTATACCTTGCTTCCAGCTGCAGCAGCATCTGTACTCTTATTTTTGTCTTTCTCGACAACCACATTCACCCTTCCAGCAGGGCTAACATAACCATCCCATCTTTATGAATTATGACCATGCCTAAGTATTAAGTCCCTCAGTCACATCCTAAGTGGATTCAAACAATGCAATTTACTTGGGCATAAAGCCATCAGGGTTAGCAAACTCTAGCTAGTACTGGGCTCTGCAGCTGGTCTCCTCAACAACTGAAGCAATAGAAACCTATTCTTTACAGTCTACACTCATTTGTCATAGAACAGAGAGACAAATTCTAGACCGGAGCTCCTCTACTCCAGGCGCTCGGTTTCCCAAAATCGTGCAATTAAAAGATCACTGAACATCTTTAAAAAGATGTTTGAAAACTGCTACTCCAGCTCCTCATTTTAAGATATTCCTTAGAAAGAAACCACCCTTTCCTAAGGCCAGTCTGTACATGGAACCAAAAGCTGTCACAAACCTCACCATTCCTTACTCCAGTGCAAAGTATACATCTCCAACTTATGTTCTCTAAAAAGTACTCAGCAAAAGTTGTATTAAAAAACTATAGATATTATCCCTCAAGGGGATGGCACAAGAGAAAGAAAAATACTATGCAACAGCTTAGCCATCGCACTTAACAGGCTACTAGAAGTATTTGGTTACAGTGGAAGACACCTAATTAGTTACACAGCTAAAATGAGTCATTGTTCTTCCTCAAAAGGATGTAGCCAAATTTAAGTACATATGCACAAAATTAGCTTCATCTTTTTTAACTACAATGGTCCAGTTCAAATCCTTTCAAGCCAATGGAAAGGCTCCCACTCACTTTAGTCAACTCAACTTGTCCCTGGACTTCTCTTCCACAGCTCGTAAGTGAGTGGAAAGGAAAAAAAAAAAAAAAAAAGAAATCGATGAATACAATCACATGGTTGTACTAAGTAGGCTTCCAAGTCAAAATAAAAGCTGTCTGTAATTAAAGAAAAGCAACAGATAAACTGGAACTTTTTTGGAGTCTGGAGGCTCCAAAATAGCAGGACAAAAATGTCTGGGGCATTAGAGAAAGACAGCCTAAACACACTTGTTCTTTCTGGACCAAGAATGCTAGACAGAGTTTATAAATCTGTCCAAGTCATTTTCTCATAGGACTACCAGTGCAGGCTAGGAGTTTTGGTTCGGTTTTTTTTTTTCAGTTGTAGGCAGATTCAGAAAAAGCTTTCTCTCAGTGCATTTTATTGAAGAAAAATTTTAAAATTCTTCTTAACACACTAACTTATGGTATTTCAGAAACAAATGAGTAATTTTAGAAATAAAGTGAGAAATCTTAGTTCATACTACAAAAGTGCAGAGTAATAAACTGTGTAGAAGTTCTGGGATACAGTCTTCGTGAAGCCACTTGCTTTCAGAAGCAGCTCAACCACAGTGATGTGCTGAATAGGTTTTTGTCTCTGGAAACAATCTTGCATGACACAGGTTAAACCTATCCCTTGCCCTAACCCGTTTCCCCTTCTCGTACTTCTGTGTATGACATTATTAACACAGCTACCAAACAACTCAGGCAAGGCAGTGCCCAAATGTTTTGTTTGGATTAGGCAACGGTGAGGTCTGAAAGTTTCAAATATCATGCAGGTTCTCCACTGGTATTCATGTAAAACACAGCAATTTATCCAACTGAGAATTCAGACGTTAGTTTGCATTTAATCTTCAGAACATGTTTGTTAAGAGAAACATCAAGACAGAAACTAGCCAAGAGCATTGGAAGGAAATCAGCAAACACGAAGTATAGATGTAAAAGAGGACGATATCGACACAAACATGTTCTGCTGGATGTTATTGTAACTTAATTCTTCTTTACTTCAGTTAATTTACGGGAAAGAACCCTGAACTTCATTCAGGATAAACATCTGTTGTACCATAATTATCTTCCTTGTTAGGTGACAACAACAGATGAACTACACACAGAGAAAAAACAATATTACTGAGGTTGCAAAGCCAGACTCTCCAAAGTTAAGAAATGCCAGATTTAAGGTTGCCTAATGCAGCTTCTGTATTATGATACAAGCTTTAACCATGCAATTGCATTTTTTCCCAGACCTCATGCACTGCACAAGATGGATAGTTCTTCTGTCAGAATGCCTTCAGTATTATGTTTTATACATATTTTTCCAACACCTTACTTCATGAATTTACTCGATTATAAGGCCTGCAAATGTTTCATGAAATAACCTTTACTGCACTCTAAAAACAGAAATGTCATTTTACAATGACAGACACATTAAGAAAGGAAAGCAGAAAGGTTAAACAGCAAGAGGTAGACCTGCAAAGTGATTTCACTCATAATAAACAGGAACTTAAGCCACTAAATAAATAGGTATTTAAGCAAATAAAGTAGGCAACTCAAAATTAAATTAAGAAATTATTTATAAAAAAAACCAACAACAACAACAAAAAATCAGAGTATTTGGGGACTTAAAAAATGAAAGTTGAAAACTATGATGTTACTTAAGGTGATTTATTCTAGCACATTTCTGGAAGAGAAACCACCTTATCTTCTTTTTTAAAGACCATATAAGAGCTGCCTTCCCAGCGTGATTGAGTACAGAGAAGTAACATCATTAGTTTTGTCTGTGGCCTGCTTCTGAGGCCTACTTCCCCTCTGTTTTTGTCAGAAAAGTAAGAGGTCTGAAGTATCAGGCAAGTTTAACAAGTGTTTTTCAGGCAGACCAAATGGCCCTGCGATAGACTAGAAACCCCACTGCTTTTTGGATGAGATTTTGAATTTCCATTCTTTCTTTTTTCGACTGTCAAATATAGCCATATCTTGAACAATGTTTTGTACCTTCAACATTTAAATCTCTGTAGCCTTTAAAGACAAAACCCAAGGAGGCAGGAAGGGAGTCAATATTAGCCATTTGTTGATCTAGCACTTGTGGCTGAAAGCAGCCCAGCTGATCAAACGCTGCAGAAAGTGGAGCCAGAGTGAGTGGGGATGAAGCAGCAATGCATTTGTCTTCTGAAAAAGCACATTAGACCTTGTCTCCATCCATCATTTTGAGATTCATCTTACTTTTCACTTAAAAAAGCTTAGCAGAAGCAATTAAACACTATTACGTTAAGCATTCACAGTGAAAAAATAAGCCTTCAGAAAGTTATGCCACCTGCCAAGTTCTGGTCTTTTCACTGGGCATGCATGGCGCAGCAATGAAGGAAGTTGGTGTTCTTGGGAAGGTAAACAGCTCATTTGCCTTTCACAGCAGAGGCTCCCAAGGTAACCGCATCTGAATTTTTGCTTTCAGTTCTAAAAGCTTTATATCTTATCAATAAATCAAAGGAATGGAATAAAGCAAGAAAATGTAACTGGGAAAACTTGGAAGCGTATCAGACAATAATTTGTGGGTATGCTCTGCTCTTGCAGGAATAAAATCAGAGGTAGTTCTGCCATTGCAGTACTGCATGCATGGGGAAACAAGCAAGAAAAAAGTCTTCTCCTGCTCTAAACAGTCAGCAGCTCTATTGGTTACTGATCTGATATTGACTGAGCAGTTCATTGACTGTACATGAGAGCCAAACGGGGCTAGAAGGATGCTGCAGCACGGTGCCTGCACATGGCAAGCAACATACTTTTCAGTCAAGAGGTCACAGGGCAGGACTGCAGGCTATTGACAGCTTTCTCCAGGCTCTGAAGTGTGGTGGGTTGTAATGACCACAGCTCCAGAGGGAAGGAAAAAGATCCACTGAGGCTGGGGCATATTAAATGGCTGCTCTACAAAGCATTCTCAAAGCATTCAGGTCCCACCATTTCTACCAAGCTACTGAAATTTTTGATCTGGACTATGACCAGTCTGGATGGCAGAGGTCACTCTTCTTTCTCAAGACCGCCATATACAAGCGATAGTAAAGTAAGACCTTTTTCTTCAACCCAATATTGACTATACTACTAAGCACCATGGCAAAAAGAAAGGCTATCCCAGGCTTCATTCTGCAGAGCTCCTCCCCATCCATACAAGCATACTCTGCGCCTTCTCAAGTTCAGCAACAAATTCTGCAATAGCTCTCAACGGCCTTATGCTAAAGAAGTGGAAGAGAATTTCCTGAGGGTAACACATCTCATTAACGGTCCCACCTCGGCCCCCACACAGACCCCTGAAGAGGGGGAGCCGGCGCTGGTGGGAGCAGCTCCTCCAGGATGCTGCTGGAGCAAAACACAGAGGTATCACGAAGGCAGCCAAACAGAGAACTTGGCTCTTCCAAATAAATGAGTTAATCTCTTGATAATGATTTCTTACTGCATCTGTGTGGCTGAAGACAGATATGAAAAAAGCACCCTGCCAAGTCACACTTACACAGACGATGTTGCTTGTCAGTTCATACAGTTTAGAGGGCTAAACGTGACAGCCACTTAGCTTCATGAATTAGCAGTGAGATCTTACCTGAGTGCTGAGCTGGGATTTACATGGGCTTGCGCTTCCTTGGAAGAGTTTCAAAACTGTATCTACATAAAATGAGACGATAACCACCAGTGCAAAGACAATACTTTTCATATTTTCTCATAGCAAAAATAATTTAAAACCACTGAAGCAACAAAAAAAAATATTGTGGCTTTGCCAAGTCTCAGTTAAGAAATAAGAAACCCACTGATAAAAATCCCTTTGAAGTAAAGCCCATCCAGTGGGGGCAAGAGGGCCTCACAGACCTATTAAGTAAACTTTTATATCCCTCAATTTATATCCCTCCATCTAGAAATGCTCTTCTTGCTAATTGCAGTGAGTCAGTCCATCCATCTCTCTGCGTCACTTTAATTATTTATAATAAATAATTCTTTTCTTTGCTCTTCAGACGTTACTCAAGTAAAGTATATTTACACACCTGACTAAATAGGAAGCTCCAATTTATTGCCTTTGTTGCTACATGAATATGTAGCACCATTAGAAGAGGGAACTAAGAAAGTTAAGACAAGAAGAACTATAATAAGACCAAGGAATTTTCAGAGATATAAGCAAGGCCATTTTCTTTACACTAGCAAATTTTGTGCTGTATTTAAAGGATGTAACACTATGATTCAAAATTATTGCCAAATCAAAATGATTATGCCTGTGAATCACCCATTTCAAAACATAATTCCTACTTACCTTGAAATGGAAAGAATGGAAAATCTAAACAAATAAGGGCATGTGGTTTCCTGGTATTTTTCCATAACATGCAGTACATTGGCAATCAAAGGCATGACAAAGCACAGGGAAGCAGAATTCAACGCCGCCTAGGAGAACTAAATTTCAAAGGAGTGTGGAGGGTGCAGAGTCTGTCAGCTATAGCCTCTTAGGAGAATACAAATCCTTAACACAAGACCTCCGAGACCCCAATGTAATGGGATAACAACCAGCTATATGAAAACACTCTTGCTCTGGAAGAGAACGGACTGTTGTTCAGAGGGAAGGAAAGTCTGTTCATTGTGTTACTCAGAAGACATGGACTAACAGCTGGTACCGGACTCTTTCTTTTACTACAGATGTTGTAAGAATTGTGGAAGTCACCCTTAGACTGTTTCTGCTTTTGCTCAGCAGACCAAAAAAATGTTGCTCAGCTTGGTGTCAAAAAAAAATGTACACAGCAAGAGTGGTTGGTTCATCATACATTTCCTCTGACTCTGCTTGGATGGGTTTTAATTATTATTTCATTTACTGGATGTCCAAATCAAAATTTATAAATAGGAGATAATCCAGGACTCCTACTTTTCCCTTGTCAGCATCCCTAATCACTAGTGAGCTAGACTCTCCTTTTTTTTTTTCCTTAAAAGTTGAGAAAAAAATTAATTTAACAATTTGTTCTTCATAAAGCAAGTCACTTTCTAACATAAAAAAGAAAAGAATCCACTCAAAAAATATATTGAGAGTAACTTTAAGAAACTCAATTTTTAAAAGACTAATTTCTGTATCTCCTTGATGCACTAGGATGAGGTCTTTCATTCTTTTCCAAGCTTTTTTTTTTTTTCCCCACAGTTAACTTTCCATAAGTTACCCTAATAACAATTTGAAAATTCATTTTCAATGCCTTTATGTAACTGAAAATCAAAGTTGGGTGTCTTGTTTTTTTTAAAAAAAAACAGAACAACCAAAAAAAAAAAACTGTAAGAAATTATGTGTCTGGTTCCAGAAGGAAAACCCACCCAAAACATTTATCATACCAAAATAAAAAAAATCACACAAAAATTATTTCTGCTAAATCTAAGCACAGCTGAATAGAGGGGCAACACGAAGACAAATGAAAGTCAGTAATGGTAAATGCAAATTGCTGTAGGTGAGGAGGAATTCTCCCAATTACTTCTGCATGTTTTTGACTTCTACACTGATCACAAATGCATAGGCAGAAGACGAGGTAGTCACTGTGCACAGATTAAAGTATCTGCTCAGCTTCTATCAGGTATAGAAGGCAAAAAAAGTAGGGTTCATAAGAAATGAGATAGTAAATACTATTTTTAATATTATACTACTGTTATATAAAGTCTTTATATTCATTATGAACACCACTATGTGAAATATCAGGAGGCATTTTCATCTAGCATCTAAGCTGGGTTGCTCAATTTAGAAGATCAGGTTCTCTAAGTCAGTTCTTTGTTTGAAATGGATCTTAATAAGGTCCAGAAAGAATAGATGTTTACCAAGAGCACAGAACATAAAGATAATGTAAGCCAGGATGGAAAATGGAAAGATAACAATCCCTCACACATCTTGTTCAAATTGCAGTGAAAGTAATGAACAAAATTTTTTCATTTCAGTGACACTGGGACCAAGATGTAAAGCATAGATGAATCACCACTAATTGGTAGAGGACAGGAAGAACATCCCTGACTTCCCTCAGCCCTGCCCAAAACCTGTTGTTCATTATTGGTTTCTTGAATAAAAGTTATGCATAGCTTTTAAAAAACAAATACAGGGCGAATTATGGTATTTCTCTGATCTGGTAACTGAATACTGTGTTTCAGATGACTGATTCCTTCTACTAATAAATAAAAACTTCAACCCATATTCAAAACTAACACTTTTATTTGAGCTTGTGCTTAACTAATCACGTTGTTCAGCCTGTCTCTATGTCCTGGGTCTACCAGAATATATATATATAGATAGATAGATAAAAATAAAAATACTATACATATAAAAATAATAAAGGTTATTCCCAGTGATTATCTTTAAATTCTGTTGATGGAAAATGCAATGTTCTAAGGGGTCAGGGGGGACCTCTAGGGAATGTCATTTAAAGAATTTCAGTCAAATGTGGACTGCTGCTCCACTCCCCCAAAAGGAAGTACGTACCCAGGACACATTCACATGGCAGAGCCTCTGCCGGTTTGGTCATACCAGAAAGTTCCCTGGGAAAGACAGACTATACATAGCCAAACCACCTCCCTTAGTGAGCCCAAACTAAAAATCTGCATAGCTGCACCTCCAGCACAAGCAGCAATAACAAAAGATTTCAAACTGATCTTTTCAGTTCTGGACATTATCTGATTGCAGATTGAAATAATTTTTCATTACTGTATAAATCTGCAATGAGTATCACGCATATTTCTCCAAATTTTTGTTCTATCAGAGGTATGAAGTCTGAGAAGGATCAATATGCAGAACTTAAATATTGTCACTGTTTGGCCTGCTACATCTAGAAAAAAGCAAGCCCCAAGTTTCTCAAATTAGATCTCCACTCCAATTAAGAAAAAATTATAATCTGTAAGAAACATAAACGAATTCCAACATTCCTTGTCAATGTGTAAACAAATTACTGGGAACAATTTTACTGAACTCTTTCATCTTCCCATGTTTTCTTTTAAAGTCTAACAACTTTTATTAAATTCACCTCTAACTGCCGTGCTTTTCATGATAGCGTTTGTTTTCACTTGGAGCTAGCTTACATGGGATCAGCTTACATGGGATCAACATTAAGTATTTCTAACCAAACCACATGTATGACAATCACACTTGCTAAGCAAAGGGCCACGTGGCAGATCCTACAGTCTGGTGCCATTAAAAGAGTGACTTAGACGTGCTGATCAAGTCTAATTCAATAACATTTTGTTTTCTAAAATTAGTGCTGTTCAATCGACTTTTCAGATTGCCTCAACTCATGAAGGAGGCATACAATCATTTTTATTGACTATAAAACTTGCCAAAAGAGGTCAGGAATTGCTTTTTCCTTCTTATTGCCACATAATCGCCTTAAGATGTATGTGCAACATTAAAAAACATTATTATCCATTGGATTTATTAACTAATTCACATGAACCACAATTAAAATAAACTGAATATATTTCTAGAAATCTAAGTTACAATTTCCATTGCTTTTCATCATGAAAAGAAGGATCACAGTTTGAAGAAGGTTCAAAAGATCCGTATGAAAAATTACTTATGTCTACTAAATAAACTACTTTGTAAGAACTACCAGAGACCAGTTGCAAAGCAATCTCTATAAAGGGACAAGAAGATGTGTCTGCACTTACTCATGTTTGACACAGAATATTTCTTTTAAAACATTAGTTTTAAAATCCAATCTTGATTTTAAAATGTAGAAGGGAGAATCCACCAATGTATTTTATGTCATAAGTGGTTAATTAACCTCAAAACTGCCAAGATACATTTTTCTTTGAAGCTGAGTTGACTTTGATTAACTTTATTCTTCTCTCATTAAAATTTTTTTATGTATGTTTTATCAAAACTAGACTAGCAAATCTCAGTTTTCTTTGTGATCAAATTACAGGGTCTTCACTTCCTCTTTGATCGGCTAAGTAGGTGTTCCTAAACATTTTAAATAAAGTAATGGAAGACAAACACTCTCTTCTCTTCTCAGATATTTGCCAATCTCTAAAGTATTAAGAAAAGTAAAACTGTAGGCTGTGAATAATTTAACATTTCTTTTCAAAAGGAGCTAAAGATTACCTAAATAGCAATATATTATCCAATGAAAAATTTCTCATTGCCAGCAATTGCACCTATTGCAAACCTACAGCACGTGCGTGCATTTGGTTCACCCGTGAATTTATGGTAACATGAACAGTTAGATCAAATCAGGCAGTATTACACTAAACTCATTAAAAACATACATCTTCAAGCACTCACACTCTGTAGCCTTTATAGGTCATGGATTTACAAGCAACTAGCATAACAGTGATCTAAGAAATCTGTGTGCGTTTCCTACCAGATAAAATGGAAACAACTAGATCAATATCATATTTTGTGTGATCCCAATACGTACAGCAATCGGTGCTTAATTAGGACAGACAATACTTAAGGGGCAGGTGGGTACTCCAGCACTGATCAAGGACGCCCAGAGAGCTACGCAGTTTCAATGTTAGACTGGACCTGACTTCACTGAACATCATAGGACTGATCTTTCAACCCAGTTCAAGAAAATGCAGCTTAGAGACGCTGGATGAAAAGTTAATGAAGAGCACAGTCACACAATCTGCTCTAGGCATGTCAGCACCCAGGGTCAGCACTCTGCCGCGTTATTGAGGGCGTACAGGCTCTGAGCTTTGGTGTGCACAGCTACGTAAAGCTGGGCAATCAAACCAATGACCCCATAAGGAGCAGGTGTGGAATAGCTGAACTGTTATTTATTTACATTTGAGATTATTCCTATATTCTTTACAAGATGCTTATGTTCAGGTCTAAATAAATGTTACGAAAGAAAGGGGGCAGGTAAAGAATGTACCTAATCAAGGACAAAGCCTGTAGTCAGGAATGAAGAAACAGGGCATCTGGTTGCAATAAAACAGAAAGCAGCAGTGTTTCCAGCAACTGCAGAAAAAAGTAATCTTCATCTGAAGGAATTCAAGGGTGCAGAGAAGACAACAGTCTTCTGGTACTAAATCTGCAAAAGAGTGAGCAGGAAAACGTTTTTCTTGAGGAAGCAAAGAAGAGAACTCCCTCTAGTTGTAAAATGCCTGGCAGCAATGTCTCCTGCACACTGAAACATGTCTAATTCAGAAAATCTGGGAATATGCAAGTGAGTAAGAGTCATTAAGGTTAAACATTAGTTCTTAAGATGACACGGGATGATGCTAATCTTTAAGAATTGCACTACACTGTGCTTTGAATATCAAATGGAAGATATTTCAAGTAACTAAATTATGTGTATTTTTAACCTTTAATTAACCTGTTCTAAATGGCATTTCTCCAATTAAATTGTTTTCAACATTTATTTAATGTAACCATTTCTTTTCCAAATTTGCCGTGGTTTTCTCAGTTTTCAGAAAGTTTCTCTTAATATCATCTTCATTTGAACTCTGCGATAGCGTAACTTTTTCCTAGTAGCAATCTAGTTTTTATATTCCAATAGAGCAGAGAAACCAAGCAGAGAGGAGCAGCAATGCATCAACGAAGGGGGAAATACTGTGTACATTTGCGTTCTGCCAGATAACCCACAGCAGCGACCTATGCTTTCCCTATTACTTGGCAGTATCTGGAGGCAGCTTGCGCAGGAAGAACTCGCAGACCAGCAGTTCCCATTACTCAGAGATCAGCTATATGAAGCCACGTTTGTATTGCCTTGAGTCAAAAGCACAATAAACCCACTGACGTGGATTTTTACAATTGCAAAATGAATCTAGTAACCGCCTTTTGCATTATTGCCTCATACTGGCTCCAGATATATGAGCAACATTAAACACATTATCAGCTCTTAGCCTTATTAACCAATTCAATGCAATAAAAACAAAAGAGTTAGGGCCACCATTCCTTTTACTACAAAAGCTACAATCACAAAAGAGGGCTTGAGAGCTCTCTGTTAAATTGATATACTTTGGGTCTGCTAAAGAAATAATCCTTTCACATGACGAAAGTGCACAGACCAACCACTGAGCAATTTTTTTGCACAATAGAAGGATAGAACAGATTGTTATAATCTTCCAGTCTGACCTCCGGAATAAATTGGGCCATAAGACTTTTATGTATTCAACTTGTTTGAATTGGAGCATTTCCTTCAGAAAAGTATCTAGTTCAGATTTTAAAAGGTCCAATAAGGGGTAATTTATTACAATCTTTATTAAATCATTCCACTGGCAAATCACTCACACTGTTTAAGATGTGCCTGCTTGGAATCTAAATTGCCTAGACTTAAATTTAATTGCACGGATCTCATTATACCTCTGCCAGCCAGCCAGAGCTGCTGTTGTCAAATCTCTGCTTCATATACCGTCAAGCTGCTCCTTTATCTTCTCCTTAATAACCTTTGCTGGATCCCACTGCAAAGAAAGGTTTCCAAATCTCGGAGTTCCTCTCTTAGACCTCCCTGACTAATAAACTTTCAGACCTGCATATGATATTCTGGTAACCATTGCACTCTGGGTAATTACAGGTTGAACAATTTCATATTCTTCTGTTCAGACAGCAAAAAAAGTCACCTTTATAATGTTGCACTGGGAGCTTCCTCTCCCCCAGAGTCCTTTTCCGAGTCATTGCTTCCCAAGACAGCCTTACCTCATAGAAAAAAACGCTTCCCTGGTTTCTTTCCAGCAGCACAGTTTTAGCTCTAACCGTATTAAAACACATATTGTTTGGCTATACCCAGGGCAAAAGGTGGCTGTGAGGTAGCAACAGGCCTGGCTGTACAGCCACGTACACGTTACCCTGTATGTGGGAGCACACATCACGTCGTGCTACGGGAAAGATTCTCAGGGAAGCCATGCGAGGGTACAATCATGTCACCAGACAGTCCGTCTCGTTCCAAACACCTGCCTCTTCATTACTCACCACACATTCAGTCTTTGTGTAACCGCTATTCATTATTTGTAACGGTTCCTACTTAACCACTCCTGAAATGTTAGACCCGAGGACTAAGACGTACCATCTTTGGACTCACGCAGCCACTCACTGGCAGTAACCCACTAGCAAGCCCACACTGGGAGCAGCCAGCCAGCTCGTCATCTCTTAGTCCGCGCTGTGCTGATTTCTCCTTTTGCTTCCATGGAAAGGGTGACTATATTACGTCAATCAGTTTTCTCTTGATCGGATTTAGAGATGTGAATTTGCTGAACAAGAAAACCAAGGAATACACCAAACATGACTTGTGAAGCATGTCTTCTGTTTGCTGATCCCACTCCAGGTCAGACCTGCAGCTTCAGAGCTCTGCACCCAGGGGCCCAGCAGCGTGCCCGGGAGAAGCGGGGAGCCCTGGTCAGTCGGACAGGCGAGCAGGAGGGAGCAGGGAAGGCAGCAGGCTTCAACACGTTATGGCTGTGGAAAACACACTTCTCCCAGTCCTCTCTCTATCGCTTTGGTCTAACCCCAGCAGAAGGGGAAGTTCAGAGGGTTGGAAATCTCTTGGATGAGTATAACGATCAACACGAGTGCAATCCATGACTGCAAACAGTATCTTATAGAATTGTTGTATCTTATACAATGCTTCCTAAGCAGAAGTTATTGTTCTGACAATGTTATGCTGATACAAGATGATTTGGAAACAGCTGCAAAGCATTTATTACAGATAAAGCCAAAACAAATAATTAACTAAAACATGAGCTCATCAAGTTTTGTCTTCAAAATTACAATCTTTGAAATGTAGTAGTCAACTGAAATATGTTTCTGCAAATACAGGGAAAAGTAGAGAGCAGTAAAAGGAAGAATTTGGAAGGGAATAGAAGTATCTTCAGTACATACTGGTTAGCATTTTTGTTAATTACTTACTAAATCTCAACTTCAGTTCATTATTTCAGAGTTTCAAATATATTCTGATTAATGAATTAGCACAAAGACCGTAGTCCCGATGTATTTATGAAATAGCTAAATACCCATCCTTTCCATTTAATTAATGGTCAGTATACTCACTGTTAAAGGTAACGCTGCGCTGCATGTTAATGTATTTATGTGTAGTTTTGCCTATTAACATACCTTGAAAAAAGAAGAGGAAAAAAGATTGAAAACAGAAAATACAAGATTTATTGTCTTTAAACATAAAGGAGGGATTTATAAAAAGGGCTTAAGAAGTAATCAGAGATTTTTGCAGATTAAAATGCCCAGAACATGAGGAGACCCTCACTCTCCACTACCATTTAAATTAGCTTTTATATATGTGAATTGTGTTGTAGATATCCACAACGTAATTTTAAGGCCTGATAAATACTGAGACAGAAAACAGTCTTCATAAGTAATGGAAACCATTCTGTGGGACAGAAATGCAGCTCTAATAGTATTTTAAAAGTTCTTTAAATTCTTCAATTGTTAATTCTGAGAGAAAATATTTAACAGTAAAAATTTTCAGTCTTTCATATATTTTCCAGCTTTTACATATATAGTCTTGGGGAAAATAACAGGGATATGCGTATCTGTGAGTATTTCTTGAGAGGACATGGAGGGGGGTTGTGGGCATTCATATCCGTAGTAAACAGAACAGCTGTGGCCTTGAAATAATCGTGTGAAAAAGTACATGAGGACATACATCCTCCAACGAAAGAGTCTCCAGATCGCAAGGAGGCTGTGCAATAGCTAAGCAGCGCTGTCTTCAAGCATGCTGCTCTCCAGCCTCTCGCAGTACGCATCCCTCGGATGCAGGGCACCACTGTGGTCCTCTTGCTTTCCTCAGTGCCAGGGGAAATGAAGGGGGACATTCAGAATGGGCATCAGTCATTTTTCCCAAGCATAACCTCACAGCCAGCACAAGAGAAGGTAAGATCCCTTCACTTTAACTCTTCAGAGACATAAATCCCATCTTTCCAGAGAAACGTGTTGGCTAATGAATGTAAACAAAAAAGATCTGAACATATTCAAAGTAACCTTCTGTTTAGCAGCCATGCCTGAACCAAGAGCTTCCTCTAAGAATCACTTGGCTGTTTCCCTTCTGATTTTTTTTATTTAGATTTGGATTGTTTTCAGTAGTACATCTGATGTTGTTTTATTTAAACAAGACCAGGAAAAAAAGCATAATATAACCTTCACAGATGTAGTCAGAAATGTTCAGTGCACATGTTCTGCTGAAAGCAGTTGTATTTATACTTCTGGGATACAGGAACAGGTATACATAAATGTAAGGCACCAAAACAGAAGCACTATTACCTTCAAACTCAACACTAGATTACATAGGAAGATCAGGCTGGGGAAGATATTTCTCATAATAGAAGCAGCCATAAGGAAGCTTACAGTTAGGTCAAAAAGTCATAGAATCATAGAATGGTTTAGGTTGGAAGGAACCTTAAAGACCATCTAGTTCCAACCTCCTTGCCATGGGCAAGGACACCTCCCACTAGACCAGGTTGCTCAAAGCCTGATCCAACCTGGCCTTGAACACTTCCAGGGATGGGGCCTCCACAGCTTCCCTGGGCAACCTGTTCCTGTGCCTCACCACTCTCAGAGTGAAAAGTTTCTTCCTAAAATCTAATCTAAATCTACCCTCTTCCAGTTTGAAACCATTACCCTTCGTCCTATTACTACATGCCCTTGTAAAAAGTCCCTCTCCAGCTTTCTTGTAGGCCCCTTGCAGATACTGGAA
>VYXH01000323.1:252344-292519 GCA_013397275.1 Burhinus bistriatus
GGCCTCCACAGCTTCCCTGGGCAACCTGTTCCTGTGCCTCACCACTCTCAGAGTGAAAAGTTTCTTCCTAAAATCTAATCTAAATCTACCCTCTTCCAGTTTGAAACCATTCCCCTTCGTCCTATTACTACATGCCCTTGTAAAAAGTCCCTCTCCAGATTTCTTGTAGGCCCCTTGCAGATACTGGAAAGCTGCTATAAAGTCTCCCCTGACCCTTCTCTTCTTCAGGCTGAACAGCCCCAACTCTCTCAGCCTGTCCTCATAGCTCTAATCTGTCCTCATAGCTCTAATCCTCTGATCATCTTCGTGGCCCTCCTCTGAATCCAATCCAACAGGTCCCTGTCCTTCTTATGTTGGGGGCTCCAGAGCTGGACACAGTATTCCAGGTTGGGTCTCATGAGAGTGAAGAGAGGGGCAGAATCAGCTCCCTCGACCTGCTGGCCACGCTTCTTTTGACGCAGCCCAGGATATGGCTGGCCTTCTGGGCTGCAAGTGCACATTGCCAGCTCGTGTTGAGCTTTGCATCCACCAGCACCCCCAAGTCCCTCTCCTCAGGGCTGCTCTCCATCCATTCTCTGCCCAGCCTGTATGTGTGTAGTAAATAGCGCTTTTGTTGTTCAGGTTTTTTTAACTGAAGAGAATTGACCCATTAAAGCAACATAGTAGATCCTTCATCTCCTGAAACCCTTTGTAGCACTATCCACACATTGCAGAGATATGGCAGGAACTCAGGCAGAAATTACAAGGTGGATGCAGGAATTACCAGATCAGTACTGAAGTGTTATGCAAGAGGCTAGAATTACCCAACTTTGAAAAAATGACTGAAAGTCATTTTATTGCTCTGACTGGATCCTTGATAGTATTTCTGTTAAGTTGGCACATTGAACAAATCAAATTGGAAAAATGGACTTTTTTTCCCTTTCTTTTTTCTTTACATTTTCATACACTCTCTGCTGTAATAAAAAAACATACCTTTTACAAACATTTCTCTCTCAAAGGCTAATATAGATTACTCTGTATGGCAGTTGTTCAACTTATCCAGCCCTGTTATTAAATTTGTATGTGGTTCACTTTCACACATTTGGCAGACTGTCCTTTTTCCAGAGCATATTTTTCAAATCGTCCTTTGTGCTTTTGATGCTTTATATCTTTCTAATCTTTCTCCTATTTTCCTTTCCCTTTGTCAATGGTTTGGGTCCCAGCCTCTGGCTGCAGCATGTTCCCAAAGCTGTTTCTCGGAAGATATCCTGATATACTCCTGGGCTTTTGCCCACATAGTCTGCTCACATGGCTTTATAACAAGACCTGGGTATGAAACTATATCTAAAAAAAGGGAAAGAAAATCAAAATTTTAATAGTATTTCTACTCTAAATTGGAACAACCCCAAGATCTTGTAAGGGAGATGATCACATACTCTACCAACATGCTGGGGGATATTTGCCAGGGATATGACCAACCTGCCTCCAGACCCTCTTTTCCACGACTGTGATTGGGGAACTGAACCTCATTTTTCCACTTTGGTTAAGTGCACATCTTAAGTCATTAGGCCTTCTAGGTAGATTGAGCTATTCTGCTTTTTAAAAGTAATAAAATATTTATTTCATCAGCTTGACTGTGCACCTTGCAATGAAGTGATTGGCTGTTCTCTGGCTGAAGGAGTGCATAACTCCCTGTATAAACAGAATATCTTCAGCTGTCAAACTGAATCAAATGCTTTTAGAAAAAGTTTTGATTTTGACAAATCAGATTTTTCATGTTAAAAAAAAAAGTCTATCAGATGAGATTTATGAAAAGAATAAATCTAGCTTACCCGTAACCACCTCAACCATTATAATTTCAGATAGGGTGCACTGCAGCTCTTAAACGTGTTTCAGATCTCTTTCTAAATAGGCATTGCCACTTAACAATATGGGGAACTTCACTTACAGTACACAATAGTTATCTGCTTGCATTTTAAATATTCTGCGGCCCTTGCATTTATAATCCATTTATAACTCATTTTGTTTTCCTGTTTCTAGCAATATATTAATAATTTGTCAGTAAAAATTCATGCTTTACCTGCATAGAGTAAAAGCGGCTTTGCCTCTGATTCGCTCTGATTGCCTCTGTGAGATTGTTAGAAGGCCATTTACTCCATCACTGGCTCAGCTGCATGATGTGTAGAATAACGGTAGCATATAGCAAGATTTACTATAGAAAAGGACTTTAAGATTTAATAGAGAAAGCATTTTAGAGGGCAAATTGTACAGGGTATGAATTTATATAACCCAGTGTTAAATGATGCATTTGTAAACAGCATGTAAAATATTTGATTGATACTGCATTCATTCAGTGATAAGAGAGGTGGATGAGAAAGCATTCCACACCACACCAAAAAAATGCTTTTTTTGAACTTGAATTGAAAAATCCTGTTCCTCTGCTGCCATGAGGCACTGCCAGGGAGCAGACTGCACCAGAAAAGACTGACACGAGGAAGACAAGGAGTACCTCAGCCTTTCCCACATCCTCCATCAGCAGGCACCCCCCGCAGCCCTGCCCTCCCACAGGGGCAAGCGCGGGGTGTGCAAGCTGGTCACTCCAGTGGCAAAAAGTAGCGTCTTCTGGCCATCGCCACCACCGCCTTTTGCACATGGACTGCTGCACCAGCTGCCTAGTCCCTGTTTGCACACCCTGTGCCCACCTATCTGGTGCTGGGGAGCAGTAAGCAGGACACAAGCCTCCTCTCTACCAGTCCTCCACCCCAATTGCCTTCCCAGCTGGCTTTCGCTTCCCAGATGCAGTAGCCTCACCGCATGAACCGTGATTTGGTTGCACGCTCCTTTGTCCAGCGCCATGCTCCAAGCAGGAAATCTAGGCAGAAGCCCCACGCAGATGCAGAAGCCCAACATTCACCCTGGTTTTGCCACATTTCCCTCAAAAACATCAAGAAGAATCAAGTACATAAAATATTTTTATCAGACGCTGGCCCTCCTTGCCACTTTTCTAAGATCCTTGCAAGAGAGAACTGCTTGAATCGACCAAACCACAGGAGTCGCTGAGACACTTCAGAGAGCTGCTGTAGATATACCCCACCTTCATGACAGCACCTTTCCTCAGGTGCTCCAGACAAGCCCTTATAATGCTACCTCATGCTTTTCAGGCCACGAGGGCTGAAACCACATCATTTGGGAGTTTCCTTGTGAAAAAAGAAAAAAGTGCTCCAGAAGACCTCTATTGTGCAGATCAACCTGGTATAGAAGACCCAGGATCTTTTTTTCCTCCAGAAAAACAGATGTCATTGGCTTTTCAGTTTCATCAGCTATATTCAAAATAGAGTCAGGCAAAAAGGTGAAAAAGTTTTACTCTTTCGAGCATGAACTCTTAAAAAAATAAATAAATCCACAGAGAAATTAGAAGCAGGAAGTGCAAATCAGGACACTGTGGAAGACTCTGAGACTAAAGCTCAGAGGAAACATTCATACAGTGCCGTACGTTATTTTAGCCATTTTTGTGCTTTGTCATACAGCTTGTTGAAAAAAGAAAGCCCTACTTTTTCTTTTAATTTGCTTTTAATAATGTTGTTTTACCTCTTTGCTCTGCCTGGAAGCAAGACAGATATTCCACTGGGAAAAAAAGGACATAAAAAACCCAAAAAGAGGTGAGAGACCAGATCGAGGTTAAAATAAATGAGGCCCAGCGACATCAGTGGCAGTATTAGCCAAATGATAACTGCAGATCAGCTCTAATGAGCTGAGATTTTTTCCTGCGGGGTATGAGTTACTCTGTGAGTCAAAGGAATATTTTTAAGTGACAAATAAAATGCCATAGAGGAATTAATTGTTGCATTGTTAACTACTGATTACTCATACATATCACAATATGTGGCTGAGTGATGTCATCTTTTAAACTCCTATCCCACATGAACATAATGAGGAGGTAATTACAAGAAGCTGTCTGGAAGTAATCCGAAGGAAGAGGCACGAAGCAGAAACTGCTGAAAAGGTTGTTTTAATCTTGACGGAGAAGGAAGTGTCATTCCACATTTTCCAGGAGAAATTATCTTTCTTACATCTCCATGAACTCTGACAAAGCAGAGCTCGTTTCTTTGTTCCCATAGGTTTGTAAGCAAATATAACGCTTTTATTCTTCTAAATCATATCGACTGAGAGTTGATCATGCAGAACTGAGGGAAAACAGGGTCTAGGGGAAAAACCAGTCAGGGTGAAGGCAGATCTGAGTCGTGCAGCTCGCGCTGTCTGGGCAAAATGTTGAAAATCTTCATTCCCTGAGGCATTTGGAAAAAAATCTACCGTTAATCTCTAGTTTTCAGTTCCCTAGTTATTTTGTATTATGCTTTTGTCTATACACAGCTAGTCTTGGCTTAGATGATTTGCTTTTCAGGACAGATGCTTGAGAGTATATTTGTGTACTTCCTCAGGCAGTGGAAACCTGATACGAAAATCCAGGTTTACTACACTACAAACAATAAAGAAGAATTCTTTTGCCAGATAAAATAAATACATTCCTGTTCCATAAATTGAAGTGTTTAAATAGAAATATTTTGTTCTGCTTACTTAACCCTGTTATCAACCCTCACCCCCTTAGAAATAATTCATGGTGATGGGCTGTAGAAAATATACTCCTCAAATTCATAAAGTCTGCATTGTCTGTCCACTTAAATGTACTACATGGCCTGTTTTCTATCTGCACAGTGACAGTATCAGCTATAAATAATTTCAGTTTGTTTTTTTAATGCTTTTGACCCAGTTGCCATGGATTTTAAAGTACTTTCTGTGATGATTTTTGAGGGTAACGTTTTGAGAACTATTTATGACAGATGAGGATCTCTTGCAACAATTCAACACTCCAGTTTAGTTTAATTTTTTGGCACTTTTTTCTACATGATGAGATTTAAGAAGATAACAATTTCAGAGGATGCATAAAGAAATAGTATGATATCCTAATTAATTATAATACACAAATTTCTGTTACCCACCTCTGTTTCTACGTAAGCTAGCAAACATCAATCTGGTAAACGGGAAAGCCAAGGGATCTTGGATGTGAGATCATGGGAGATGGAATGGCACTGGGAAGAAAGAAGATTGCAATCCTGCTCTCAAGTTCACAGTTCAACTGGTTCAAGGTTATTCATTATTTTATTCACTCATTTATCCAAGTACTCTCAGTAACAGAAGATTCAATTCATTCTGCAGTAAAACAATTCAATAAAAGCGGTTTAGTGCTAAGAGTAAAATGAATTACACACATAGCACTACCTGTCTCATACTAACCCTAGCTGGTTTTTTTGCTCACTATTATGCCTTATTACTTTGGACATGGGAATGAAGATTAAATAAAACACTTCCCAAACTCCTGCTTGCCTTAGAGCAAGATAATATAGCAGGATGGTAATTATTATTTTTTTAATCAGCCACCTTCCATGCTCCAATATCAAGATTTCTTTTCCCATTGCATTTGTTATGGTGGAAACATTAATAGATACTAGGCAGCCTGTCATTCACACACAAGGAATAGCATCTGTAAAAATAGTGCGATAAGACTATTCTTTCAGGCTCATTGGCAGGAACACTGAGGTCCTAAATACAAGATACGGCTGGAAAGAATAGAAAAATGCACTGTAGTGCAAAGTCTGACAAAAGCTACGCTGGGTGGACAAAGCGACTCCCTTATTGTTCAGTGTTGTTTGGCAAGCTTAGAGGCACAAAGGAGAAGAATGAAAGCTGTAAGCAAATGAAACTGTCAAAGGCATGATTCTGACATGGAGCGAAGATGAGGAAAACAAAGCATGTTGGAGAAAGCAGTTTGGAAACAATGACCAAAGCAACTACCTCCCGCCCTCAAACCATCAAAATAAACCAGGAATTTACACACTCCTCTCATGCCATCAACATTTCTTTTAAAAATAATGCAGCAAAGCTGTAAATACGCAATCAGGCCCTTCTGTGAACATTAACCACCTTCTTACTAAAACCAGCACTGACTACAAGCTTGTTCATCAAGCTTATAAAGCCATATTTTTATGCAACGAAAATTGTCATCATTAAGAAATATTGCAAAGTGGTCAGGCTGATTATCACACATTCCACCTGCAAGTAATAAAGCAGCATGCTTGCAACTCCACTCTCGCATTTCCAAATGCCATATAAATAAGACATAATAATGATTTGCAACAAACCTTGAAAACTATTCTCTTCCCTATAAATACTATTGAGACAGGCTATTTTCTTGCATATGTATTAATGTATTTAATTGAAAACTCAAGGCAGCTGTTCCACTGCTATTCATTTTATTATAGCCATAAAAATAATGGATGTTCAACACAGAGCTGAATACAGATTACAGCCAAAGCTATTTACTAATTCCTTTTCCCCTGTCATTCAAGAGACTAACCACAAATTTGAAAGGCCAGAAATACAGGGGAAGAGTGTACTGGAGTGAGTTTAGCAGGGTACAAATCTCAGACATTTTTGTATTTACTAGGGGCTACAAATCTAGACAATGGAGAAAACATTGTCCCGAGCAACAGTCTGCAGCATAACCAACACACACTATTGTTTATCTGCACCCGTTATTCATTCAACCAGAGCTAGAAGATAAGCAGAACTTAGCTTTTCCTCCTCGTATGCCCTGGGCAACTCAGTACCCACACCTGAACATTGCTGAAGACCAGAACTTCTCTCAGCTGTTCCCAGGGGTAGGATGAAACCTTGGCAGACTCATTCTCCAAACTCAAAAGTTGCAGTGCTGGCTTTAAGCATAGGTCTAGGACAGCAAAATGACTGTAGTGCACCAAATCCATGCAAAAATCAGGATCCAGCTGCTAACACCAAAGGAAAAGTCAATAGGATCAGTAGCTAATGGTGGTAATGATTCATTCCAAGCCCCAGCAGGAGTAGCAAGCTCAAGACTCCAGAGACATCTTCCCTTCCCTGACATTGCTCCCCTTCTTCTGGCACGCAGTAGGAAAGCCTTGGCTTAGCCATCTCCCTCCACACCTTTGGAGCAGCAAAATCCAAAAATCACCTACCCTGCTGAGAGACCTCAAGCAGACTTTGGCACTGCACTTCAGTCAAAAAGGCAAGTTCCTTCACTCCAGTCGTAAAAGACTGTCTATTATCCTACCTGCTTTTTCCAAATCTGTCCACTTTTAAATGAGCCTGGGCAAGTTCGAAACACCTGGGACTGGGGGATAACATCTTGTTTGCTGGTACTCCAGCAACTACATCATATAACCTCTCTTCATAAAGGTTAAAGTTCTGCCCTAAAACCAACCTGGGTTTTGTTCCCATACTCTTCCACTGCACTGTTCCATTTGTGGTTAGAAATCCTCCTTAGTGTTTCCAGACTAAAGGCAGTTCATAGCCACGTAATACACACCTCTATTTTTGGCAGTGCAGTTGGTTAGCTTGAAGAACTCTTCTCTCTTCAAGATTTTTGCCATCCTAGCACACTTTTTTTGTTGTTTTTACTGTGCCAAACAATGCAGGTTCTTCAGTTTCGTCTTTAAAGATTCTTGTGATTATCTTATTAGACCTTTTTTCTAAACAAACAGGGGAAACCTGCACTGAGCACATTGCTGCGGATAAAAATCTCACCATTGCCCTGGATAACAACATTACCTCCCAGCTTCTCCTGTATTTCCTCCCTGTGATGCACACCACAGTCATTTTTTCCCCAGATGCAGCCCTCTGGTGGCTTGCAGTCATTCTATGAATGACTACTGCATCAAGGTATTTTTCATCTGTCATCTCAGATGAAGAACTTCCCTCAGTTATTAGTCCCTGCAGTTATGACCTTTCATTTTAAACTACTAAAATTCTATTAGTCAAGTCTTAAAGGCCATCTTCTTGGATAATATTCCAGTATTCTTTTTAGTCATGTTGTCTTTCCCAGTTTGTGTCATCAGCAATCTCATTAACCTAAGCCTATTCTTTGTGCCAATGACTTTTTTTTTTTTAAAAAAAAAAAAAAAAAAAAAAAAAATAGCCAACAATAAACATTTTGAGAAAATTTCTNTTTTTAAAAAAAAAAAAAAAAAAAAAAAGACATCAGTCCCAAGATCAATCCTTGAGAAAGTCTTCTGGTAAACTCTCTTGCTCAAAAGTTTGACCATTAGCACAACTCAAGAGGCGAGTTGTTTCCCTCTCAGGCAATGCTTTAGTCACCTTGGACATTGTGGACCAAACCATCAATCTGAGGTGAGTTTCATGGATCTTTCCTTACTGGCAATTGACTCCAGCCAAGAACCTTGTGAAGAAACTTGCACATTCAATAGATAGTCCACAGTTCACTGTATTTGAACAGATAAGTAGCATTAAAGTTATATTCACTTATCTGTGATATTGAAAGGTAAGTATTACCTTATTCTTTACCAAATGAGAAAGCGTTTGTATCAGTATCATGTTTACCTAGAGCTTCACCTCAATTCATACTGCTTGTGGCCCTGGAAAGAGGTCATACTTGTAACTTGGTAACATTTGTTTTGATCATAGTTGGTCCCTTTCTTTCCTGGTTCACTTTATAGATAATGAAAACATATCAACCATGAAACAACGTGCTATTTTGTTTTGTTAACATACAGAGGATACGGTCAACCTCTACTTTTGTAGTCCTACAATCAGAATTTGTTCGCTACCAAGTTTCTTCATGCTAATGACAAACATCCATTGGGCATTTCAGCTATTCTTACCAATAGAGCCGAAATTTACGTCATTCTGTCGATCAGTTTCTGTATCTGATAATTAAAAATTTAGCATGCCTAGAGATACTTCAAAAAAGGCTTACTGGTTTCAAAACTTAAGCTCAGCAATTAAAGTTATCTGTAAAAATACTCATTGGAAACAAAATCCTTATTGTGAGAATAAGGATGTTTGGAAAAGATGTGTGAAGGGTTTTGATAGAGATTTCAATATTACGAATGCCTGAAGAATATGACTTGCAATGGATTTACCATGCTTTCTTTCCCATTTCAAGCCACAGAGAGTTTATATGTATGAAGTAAAAATTGGTGCCTTTACTGGAAGAGTTGTCAAGTGAAAGGATTAGACAAATTGTTCTTAGATCATCTGTGCTACAAGCACAACTTGTAAGCTCAAGTCTGTCACGAAAAGCTTTTTCCACTAAACTAAAAGTTTTCCTCCCTGGAT
Organism: Burhinus bistriatus; assembly: GCA_013397275.1. Classification (NCBI taxonomy): domain Eukaryota; kingdom Metazoa; phylum Chordata; class Aves; order Charadriiformes; family Burhinidae; genus Burhinus; species Burhinus bistriatus. The sequence goes on from VYXH01000323.1 coordinate 261,492, forward strand.
GTTCACCAGTCTGTAAACTTATTTCCTCATTAAAAGGACAAAGAAAAAGATTTGAGAATACTTAATAAAACAATCTTTTTAGTAAGCAGAAACTTGCATACTTATATATTGCCGAGTATTGTCGTGCAATATGTTTCTCCAATTAGAGCTCATCTGAAATTCAAATAGCTTATTTCTTTTACGTAGTTAATTAATGCAGTTCATGCTCCAAAAAGAAACATTAATAATAAAATATTTAACTATTCATCCCAAAAGAAGACAGGGGAAAAAAAGTCAATATAAAGCATATTTAGTAATCAAAAATTTGAATATTATATGAATCTTGTTTTCATTCTCTCTGCCTTTGTGAAAAGTTCAGGCATGCAATGGCTAGAGAAAACCAACAGAAAAGCTTTGGGGACTGTTGTTTCTAACCTTTAGTTCAGACAAGCCTATCTCCCTCCCAAGAGAAAAAAATCACAGTTAATTTCTGAGATAAAACACCCAGACTTACAAAAACTCATGAGGTATTACTTTATATGCTACATTCATGAGCCCACATTCGTAGTAAACATTAACAGGACAGGATGGCGGGCACACCTTGGCAAGCAGTCAAGGAACCACAGAAGCAGGTCTGCTGACCAAAACCATCGGGGCCGAGTACCCAACACCCACACTAATCCTGCACCAGGGATTTATATTGAACTAGCTCTAGTCTGACCCACAGGTTCACCCCCCCTTAGCAGCTGGAACGGTGAGAAACTAAAGTATCCAGCCAGTGATCTCCCATCATTACTCATTCATTTATACCCCAGCCAGTCTGGTGGGTATGTTGGGAAACTGGGGAGAAGTAAGATAGGACCAGTTCCCCATGTGAACCAACAAATGATTATCCTCATAACTGCAGTGGCTTAGCACTGCGTCCTGCGTGAAGAAGCTCACTTTCCTTCTCTGATCCACTACCCTGTCTGTCCTGCTGTGAGCTCCTCGGCTTCGCACATAGTTTTATGTATCAATTTCCAGAGACCACACTCAGCAAAGATGACTGGGACAGCAAGATTAAAGTAAGCAAGACGAAGATTTGGGAAGAAAGGCTGGGATTTGTTCCCGTGTTCAGTCATGTTCTCCCTCGGAGCTCTTGGAAAACTTCTACCTTATGCCACAAGCTGGGGTTACCTGTTGAGCTTTTCAATAGTGGTTACTCTTTTTTCCACAGTGATGATTTCCTAATAATTAATAAGGCATTCTTACTACCTGGTGATTGTTTTGGCATTATTTTCAGACAGAAGACTTTACCAGATATCACCTTCTCTGTTTCTCTTCAGCAGCCCACAGACAGGTCACCACAGCAGTACCACAGTAATGACTCGAAGAGTGGAACTGCCAGATGCCCTTTCATTTCAGAGAAAACCAGAAATTTATTTCCTCCCTGATTTTTTCCTCTTTCAAATACTATATAGTACAATTAAGTTTATGACAACTTGAAAATCTGCATTAGTTCTCAGGGAACTGGGAGAACCTCACAGACTAATGGTTCAGCTACAAAACCAACAGCTACATTTTTCTGAAAGAGCTCCGACATAGAGATTTAGGTAAGAACTGCCGTTATTTAAAGGAAACTGAAAAAGCTGGTCACAATCTTCTCTCTGTTTACAACCAACAAGAGTTGAGAGATAGCGCAGCCTAAACACGTGAGGAGGTTCCTTCTGTTCAATCTATATACCTCGCATAGTTCTATTTAAAGGCAGTGCGTGTGTTTCAATTAAAAAATAGATCTTTTCTTTAATTTTATGCTGTCTCAGTCTTTTTAGTTGTCATTCCCTGAATCTCACACACTGAATATACCTTTTCCAAGGACAAAATCTGTACTGCAGGCTGCATACTTTTTAATGAAAGACTGTTACTATTTCCAAGTATCTTCAAGAAATGCTGAGAATTTTTCCCTATCTTTGACTTCCAAGCCTGTAAATTTGTTCATATTTTCCTAAACTAGATCACAGATCCTCCAACGTATAACAACATCTAAAGATAAAATACCTTATAAATGTAAGGAGTCACAGAACTGGAAGAGAAAACAATACTGAATATAAATTTCAGATTAAGCTCTTATTGCTAGAGTTGAGTTCTGAAGTTCACGGCAGACATGCATTTGATTTCAAAAGGCCAAACAGTCAACACCCTGACTTCTAATTGTTCTGAAATATCTCCTGGCAGAAAGAAAACTAAGAGTAATGTATCATTTACTACAATATTCAGACTTTGGAACAGAAATTCTCAGAATGGTTTTAATGAAAAAACAATACGCAACTTGAAAAGTAGCAGAAGTTCACATTAAAAAGCAGGAAAAAAAAATCAATTGCAAATACAATTTGCTTTTTTGTCATCACAGTCAGCACTTTAAAATCTTTATACCTTGCTTTACATCTTCCCCGATAGCTTTTTCTTAAAAAAATATTGTAAATTAGCTTAACCTGAAGATTAATATTTCACTCTCAAATACAAAGAACAAGATTTTCAAAGCTTTATATTACATTTATCTAAAAAAAAAAAAAAAGGAAAGACAAATTGTGAAGAAAATCATATACAGAAATAAGAACATATGCATTATTCACATCAAGGCGCAAATCTGAATAGCAGACGAGATTTTCCCAAATACACTGATTATATTAATAGGTATTTGATTACCAACTGTACTATGAACAGGGTTCCATAAAATCAAAGCTAACTGAAGCAACATCTGGCATACTAAAGGTGTTATAAAAGATATATCTGTAATACAAAAAATTAGTTCCTTCAGAAGGGTGAAATATTCATTGCTCATCATATTTTTAAGATTATGAGCTCAGAACTTTGTGAACACCAGATTTCATTAAATCCCCTTGTTGCGTCTAAATACTATTGCTTACAGAGAAAAAAACTGATGTATTTTCCATTATCTTGAATACAGCAGTAAGTCTGGAAGTAAAGGCACAAACAATCGCATACATCTGCCAGCTCCCCGCAAACTGTGCACCAAATTATAAGAATAAGGAATCGGTTAGTTTTAGAGCAGCATTCAGGCTGAGTTACTACCTTGTCTTATTCCCCCTCAGATTTTGAGAGGACTATTCACCAACATTCACCTCCACCTTCAACGCACACTGACAACAAGCTGTTTATAGTCCTACTCTGCTCAGCACTTACATTAACTAGAACCAGTACTTGAAATTAATTTGGGAGATTTTTGTAGTGACATTTAATACATTTTCACCCTACAAAGCATGCAAACGCTTTAGTGTTGTTATTGACCAGGTTTTAAAGGGTCTGCAGGCTGTATTGCATAAGTAAAACATTAATTTACCACACAAATCATTAAAAAGAGCAAGAAGTATTTATCATACTTCATAAGGTAGTGTGATTTTTATGTGACAACTTATTCATGCATACCTGGAAAATGCAAATAACCTACTAAATTGGGTACTGGTACCATTATATCTTATGTGCTGGAAACATACTTTATTGCAGTAACTGCTAGTAAAATTGCAATCACTATTTAAATCTTTGTTCTGGAATAAACTCCACAAAGATAGACCTCTGCGACAAAATACAGTTCTGTGCAGAATTAGAGCTTCAGAAATTATTTTTATCTCGCTATTTTACAGTGTAACGTGACAAATTATCCTCTGAAGATAAATTGATTGAACAACATTAATTTCTCAAAATAAAATGAACAGCCAAAACACAGGAGGGGTTGTCTGCTACAGGTAACAGTTTATGTATTATTTCAGAATACAACTCTTCCATAGTACATTTTTTTGCTGCTTAAGAAGGAGTTCTTAACTGTAATTGATTTTATAATCGGTGGCATGTTGGTTACCAGCATTAGTGTATATAAACATTTCCACAAAATTTGACATTTGAGTTTTATATAAAACAATTTAAAAACAACAGGGAATTCCTGACATTTTATTTTTTCTTTTCACCTAAACGAAGTTTAAAGAATAAATTATATGGCCCACAATACTTTAACTCTTCACTACTAAGAGTACATTAGTTAAAGTAGCCCTGTGCAAGACAGAGAGTGTGCTCAACTGCAACAGAAGATTGTGGGCTCAGACTTGCAATTATTAAATAGAGAGAAACACTATCCACTTTTTGCTATTTGTCCTAAAATTACACTCTTTTCTCAGAATAATACATCCTCATGGCCCCAGCTGAGCAATGGGATGTATAAAATTTAACCACTTTCTTACAAAATTTTATGTTCAATTTTACTAAAACTCAAATTTTCTTGTAAAATTTTATATTTTTACTTCTCATAACTTGGGAAAAGCCTAAAGTTTTCTACCTATATGTATTTCTACATACAGAAATTGATAATTATCACACCTGTTTGAAGATATATATACATTTCGTCCCACTCTGGTGATATGAGGTACTAGTACAATGAAGAGAAATTTTGACACCTTTGAACTTCTTAGATACAATAAAATATATGACCTGCATACTACTTATTTCATAGAAAGGAACATCTATATTATGTGAAAGCTTTTCCTTAAATCAGACATACAAGAGCAAAATATTCAAAACAGCATTTATAAAATTGGAGATTATCCCTATTGAAAGACCACTTAATTATTAATAAGACTTCATGCAATATTTCATAACTAGAAGAAGTATTCCCTTATTGTAACACGTGCAAAAGACTGAAGTGGAGTTTAGGAGCCTTCCTAAATAACATAGTAAAGAGAATGAGGACCTGTTGAGGACTTCAAAGTGTCACGGTTTTAGACCCCAAAAAATCATTGAGATAGAACATGTAAAATTATTGGCATAGTCTTTATTTTAAAGAGATCTCTGCAAAACAGTGAAAGACATTTTCCTCGGAAGCAAAGTAACTAAGCAGTGATTTAGAAAAAACTTTTGCAATACCTATTATTGTATATGCTTATGCAAATAGAAAAATACTAAAAAGCTATGCCACCTTCCCAGGTCAGGCCCCACATTCCTGTGCAATCTTGTTTTCAAGGACACTCATGACGTGTTATTTGGCTATAATAATCACTTGAAAGTAGCTTTTTCTAAACAAACGAGCAAATATCTGTCTTAATTAAAATGAAGCACAGCAAAAACTGAAAAAGAATATCATTATGAGTAAAAACAAAACTTATTGCATTGTTCTTCATTAAATACAGAGTGAACAGGAGGATAAATGCAGGCATAGCAGATGTGTTAAAACAGACAGTTCATTTTTAATAATGTGAGATTTATTGGTAAAATATTATTAGTTAAAATAATTTGTTGTGTACAATATAATTGGAAATTCTAATATCTAAAATTAGTTTAATGTATTTTTCAGGGTTTAGGCATGCATTTTCATCCAAATCATGATTGTTTGTGACTTTACAATAATATCTTCCAGGTTTGAACACCTTCAATGTCTTTCCTATGTTGCCATGATGAAAAAAACCACCAGCCAAAACCAGAACTCCACAGGAACTCAGCAAATCATTTAGCATATGCAAAGATCAATTAAACACTTAGTCATATGCTGTAGTCTCCAGTGCCAGATCCCAGATATTATTCAAATACATGAACAGTGATCAAAATTAACATTTGTTTCTTCCTATGCAGTTGCTATTGCAATAATATGGCATCTGAATGAAGCAGCAGCTTCCTGGTTTAAGCACTTCTACTACACTTACTCATCTCAGTAACACCCAGACAGTGTGTATCATGATTCAAATGAAAGCACGTCTTTTTCATTCAAAGATCTTAGTTCTCATGTTTCAGAGGAAACTTTTTTTTTTTCCTGAACTCAGGTTCTTCAGAAGCAGGGTAGCTTCTTCCCAGCTCTGTCTACAGAAAAGATTATGTCCAGGCAAAACTGCAAGAAAACTTAAGGTTTTAGGTTTTCCACAGCTCTTTGTGTACGTGAATACATGAGGACAACAGAAGACCAGGGAGCTGCAGCATGTACCTAAGCAGTTTTTCAACAAGTTTATAAACCTTTCTATAGAAGAGATAAAATAACCCAAACTCTTTGTTGCAGATGACTAACACTCTTCAGAATATTGCTATCGAAGTGTATGTACAATAAAAAATACCTAATTTTCATAAAACATCTGTATAAATATATTGCCTTGACACACTCCTTACAGTGATTTCTGCATGTAAATGAAATGTTTTAAATGTGCAGTTGTCAGAACTTCGGGGTTATCTTCATATTTCTATTACAAAGCTTCCTTTGTAAAAGAAAGTTTCAGGTAAGAAAACTTATACAGAGCACCCTGGATTCATATCAATAAAAGTATTAAAATTCTGAGGTACGTGTTTGAAAATCATTTTATATTTTCGAAGAGGGATTGATAAACTGCACAGTCCTCATTCCAGTCTTCCTTGCTTAGCATCACCTATTGCTCCCCATACATCAAAGACAAACTCGTCTGGAAATGCAAAGTCTCCAAGAGTTTCATCCAATGCCACTGCAAATTCATCTGGGTTTTTCTTGTCTCTTCCAGCTTCCACCATTGTTGCAGCTAAAAAGCAACAAAACAAAATAATGTAATTATCATGAAAGTGACAGCTAACATATATAGTTAGTTTTTGAATGTGTATTTTCAAAACCAGGTAAGGTCAGCACAGGCAGATGTAAAGCTTACCTACTGAATTTAGGATTCAATAGGAATTAGGTACTTACATGCCCCCACAGTAGCTACATTCTGCTCTGATAAACAGGAGATCTTCCTGGGAGCGCTTGTTATATATTCTTCTGTTTGTTTGGCAGAGGTTTAATTTTTAATTCAACAAATCTTCATTTTAATCTTATTAAATTATATTCTGTACCCATTACTGAAGGCACGTGAAGCATGGGTCTAAAGAGAAGGTTAAGCACAACTCTTGTGCAGTAAGAAGAGCCATGCCCGTTCATCACCAGCTTCAGTGAGTTTGATATGAGCTTGCTGATGTAAACCAGAAGATCCAAAGGCAACACAAAGTTTTTCTCCTCTAAATTATGAAGTCGAGAAATCGCTAAGTCAGAGTTTAAAGCGGCCAAGTTTTTCACAGAAAGCCAAAAGGCATAGGGTTTGAACATGGAAAACAACATCCAGCCTGCATGACAGATACACGCAACCAAGCTAGTATGGGTTTGCCAGCAACAACCCATGTTTTATGAACTTAAATGTTTAAATGTTGAACATGACCTGCATTTAGAAAGGAGTAATGATAAATGGGCCTAGAGAAGACACTCCCTACTTTAGGAAACAAGAATTCAAATAGTAGGTTCAACTAACCTGTAGTGTAAAATACAGACAAAATTAAAATCTGGTTTGTTAAGTATTGGACACAGTATGTTTGCAACTGCCTGAAAGAAGTTATGCCCTCAAGAAACTACCACATGACCTCAAACAGATTTGCTTAATTTTTCAGCTTAATTTTATTTAATTTTAATTAACTTTAGCTTAATTTTTTAATCAAAAAAACCCCACTTCTAGGTAGTAAAAAGACTGAGGAATTTACTTTGAGCCATGTTTTTCTTCTGCTTGGATCTACATTTTTTTCCATACCATCCAAACTCAAGAGTAACTCATTTCAGTGCACGAGTTTGCTTCAGTTATTACCACCTCCAGCTCTGAAAAGCAAATCTTTAATTTATAGCACCCTCAAGGCTGGGAAAGTTTGTGCTTATGCCACTAGAAAGTGAAAAAGATCCAAGTTATTTCTGGAAGTCTCAGCCAGGTGGTTCAAATTGCTGCTGTGCACAATAAACCAGAGCCACCAAAGACTAGGAACATCTTGGTACCCAGGAAAGTTAAAGCAGAGAGGTCTGATACAATAGAGGTAGACTGTGATATCTTGTATAACCATGCTTTCCGGCATTTTCTCTTATTTAACACCCAAGTATCAGAATTTATCAAGTTTTAGACTTCAGCTTGGAAATGACTACACTGGGGTCGCTGCTTAGGACTCAGTCCTTAGCTGCTGTGCTCATCCCTCACCTTTAGCCACTGCACAGTTTCTCAGATTCTCGGACAAATTACAAGTCTATCCCAACCAACACCGGGTGCTGCCAAGCCAGGGATGAAAAACAGCAAATGAAAACGGTGAGGGCTCAAATCTCTCTTGGTCATGGCACCTGCACCTCCCTGAAGGATGAAAAGCGTCAGCACAGGAGTTTCTCCTGGTTAAGCTAGGCCAGGAGAACTACTGGTAGCAGGCTATCACGGTTTGAGAGCTGCAGAAGACTCTGTAAAACAGACTTGGCACAAACAGCACTGCTGAATGAAGTTTATTTGCTGAGCTCTACCTCTGCTCCACAGCCTCTGTGCATATTTACAAGAAATGACGGTATTGTATAACAGCTGAAACCCTCGAAGTCTGGTTCAGTTCATGATTACTTTACACATCCGCCTTAAACTGCAAGATGTCCTCCATCTTTTGTTACACCTCAAGTAACCACCACTTTCTTCATGAGCGTATCAAATTCAAGCGTCACACTGAAGGATTTGATAGCTTCTAGCCTTTTCTCAGAGGAATATCCGAGTGGAAAACATGTATTACAGTGCCTGAGAAAGGGAAGGAAGTTCTGAAGCCACAGAAGACCATCTTCACTGGGACAGTCTGCTGTCTACTGCCTGCGCTGTGATGTATCGACATGGCAAAATCTCTCTGATAAAAAGGAAAAGAAACTTTCTCAGCTCTGAAGTTTTATTAGATGTATTTTTTGTTGACCTGAAACTCAGCTCGAGTTTATTGACAGTTACGAACTTCTGGCAAAGAGTGTTTGCTGTTATGCAAACTCGTAACAAGCTGTGAGCAAACTTGAGCCATATTCCACATTGTGGACGTCAGCAACAGTAATTCTGAAGAAATTTGACGTTTTGGTTTTCACTACGTTCAGACATAAGGCTTCAAACTGAATTGCAGTGTGCCAAACTACACAAAGCAGTCCAAGGAAAATTTACGTAAATCTTGACAAACAAATTGCTGTGATCAAGACAGTTCAAGCGTAACCCAGCTTCCCAGGCACCACTAGTGGTTCTCAAGGACTCTCAAGACTTGTTTCCCTGTCAGAAGGAACCCTGTCCCTGTTGCGTTGATTCTTTCTGTGTCCCCCGTGCAGTCCCTAGGATACCGACTCAGAGGAGTCTGGATGGGAAACAGGCATTAAACAGGGGACTCTTGATCCTGACAAATGGAAGACAAATATTTGTCCTATCAATGCCACCCTATATCCCCTGACACCGTGGCATAAGAAGGTACTTGCAGAGGAGCCGTCCTGGAGGGTAATGAGGTGAAGGGTGTAGTTTAACCTTCACAGATTGTCGGATATGAACCAGGATATTAAGTTACTCTATATAGACACTAGGCGAGGGATGGAGGGAGAAGACCAGGGCAAGGTGACACAGGAGCAAGCATGTCTAGATACAGTTACTCGAGATATTAAAAAAAGTTGCCATCAACAGAGTGAGGATCTAGAGAAGCGTTCCAGCAGAAAGAGTGGGAGCAAGGAATTTAGCTAGTTTTAAGGTAAATTGGTCAAGATAGATGAAAGAGCCAGATGACACAGCCAGCAGCGATAAAACAAGATAACACAGCATGATGTTTCTGTCCAGCTGCCCTAGTTGAAATCTCAGAATTACACAGTAATAAGCCATCATTAACCGAAAATTTTACTTCAAACACAATTCTCTTTAAAGACTGAGCTTCCCAAATTATGAAACAGAACCTTAAAAACAGATTATTAGAGATTTACCAAACTTGAAAACAAAATCCACTAAACTTTGACAATCCAGACAACTTTCAATCCAGCCAAGCGGGAGACAGAACGTCACCGCCACGCAAAAGCAGCAGCCTCAAATAAAAAGCGTTTTCGTCTGTATTGAGCAACCTTAGGCAGCACTGGCCAGGGTACATTTAATGTGCTGTATTTATTAAGGCGCGTTCCCCTTGTCACATTCACCCGATGGATGGGAGGGAGGAGGAAGGGAGGAGGAAGGGAGGAGGAAGGGAGGAGGAAGGGAGGAGGAAGGGAGGAGGAAGGGAGGAGGAAGGGAGGAGGAAGGGAGGAGGAAGGGAGCGCGGGGCCGTGGCTGCGGGGGTGCGGGTTTTCGGCAGCTCGGTGCTGACCCCCAGTGCCAGCCGGGCTGTATCACCGCCCGGCAAACCCCAACCCAGCAGACAAGGCACCAACCCCTCCCGGCTTTTCACACCCAAGCCGTACCCCTGACGCACCCGAGCGGGCCGAGCCGAACCCTGCTTCCCTGCTGTCCTGCCTACAGGGACACTACAGCTGTCCGGTCTTCCCTGTCACCGCGTGGGCACATTCCCGTTTCCCCAGGCAGTTAACACGGACGTGGGATGGCATCCCCACCCCCTCCCCATCGACACAGCTGTGCGGAACATCCATGTTTACACCGTGACATTTGCAATGCATAATTCCCACGGCAAATCAAAACTACGAGTTGCCAAGGCATTTAGCAGATACTTGCCAGCTTGAGGAAAACTTTACTGGTTCTCAGAGGGTGACAGCTCTGTGCCAAATTGCCTCCACTCCCCTCCCTTTCCCCCACTGCTTCTTCTAACAGCTGCACAATAAGTGATTACAGGAATTTTATTCCAACAGAATATTTTTCCACACTCCAGAGAGCCTCAATTGTTTTCAGATTTTGGGGGTGTTTTTTGAAAATTTCACTTTGGGCAATGGTCATATCCGAGATACTTTTACATAAAATATGAAAAGTTCAGCAAAGTTAAAAATGATGAAAGGAATAAGAAGTCTTCTCAACTTTAAATGAGAAGCTCAATATCAGGCTTCCCAGAATATGAATAAAGAACTATGCTGGCTTTTTAAACCTAGTCCCTTTAAAATAACTCCAAAGATCTTCCACAAAATCCTTGTTTTCACTTTTGACAGACACATGCGGCACAAGCTGCATCTACCTGCAATTGTTATTATCTACCTTACGTAGTGGTTTTGCTGCCTATATGCCATCCTGTAACTTCTAAAAAAAACTTTTTCAGAAGTCTTAACAGGCACTTTAATATTTATTTAGTTGTATTGCTATCAGAAGCTTTGCCTTCATCAAAAGGTAACTTTAAAAGAGCTAAAATTCACGTTCAAGCTTCCTTACAACATGACAGAAAACGAAGCGTGTCATTGCAGTTTCCAGTGTTTAACATTATTTGGTTTTAGTTTCACGTTGAACACTGTCAGAACTGGCACTCAAACTTCTTCTTGAAGTAGAGAAGTTTTCTTGTTTAACCAGACTTGCTACCTTTCCCTTTTTCACAAAACTCCCATTATTCTCTCAGAGTAAATGAACACAAACAATATACCCCAGAGCATATCCAATAAAATCCTTTGGGAAAGGAATTCAGGTGGCAGGAGGAGCAGAAAACAACAGATTCAGGGAGAATATCACTTTAGTCAAAGCATTTCAAGATAAAAACATCTATCCAATATTGCTGGGTTGGAACAGTGAGCCAAGAGAAGAAGCTTGGGTGACAAAAAGTTTAAACCTGTTAGGACATTTTGACTAGATGGTAAGTTTGAAAGATAAAGTCAAGAGTGGAGAAGAAGATTTGAAATTCTTCTAAGGAGAAACAGAGAATATGCAAAGATATGTAATGTCTGACAACATTATAGGGAACCACAAAAAGGAAATCATCATCCAAAAGCGTAGAAATAGAACGGAATAGCAGTGGATGACGAGCTAGACAGAAGATGCTGAAAGAAAAAAGTTGGATGGGAAGCCTTTTTGCCATCAGTTTTCCAGTCAGTAGCATTCTAGGGTTGAATCCCATAGATGCAGGCTTCTTCTCACCCAGAATCTTGGGAACAAGTACAGTCCATAATAATTCAAGCCTCACCGACTTAAAAAATAAATGCCACCAGTATTTTTCACTAGCACTGCTTCCTGAGTCCCTCCTATTAATTAACTGTTCACGTTCCTTTAACAGAAAGCACTGACAGGATTTAAAATAACCTGAATTATCTCTCAATGGCGCATTTATGTTTTAAAGAAGGCTGAAGTCAAGCCTTGGCCCAATTTCTAACGTGCCCATAAAACAGCTAAGGAATACATTTCCAGAGCCAAGCGTCCCTTCTGCAGATTAAGTCCCCTTTTCAGTAAAATAAAGAGGTAAAAAGGTAAAAGTGCATTCAAAAGGCAGCAGCAGTTAGATCTCGGAAAATAAAAAAACTGTGCCAAAAAAAAAGTAAGTGTATGCATTTCCATTAAATGATTTCCAAGCATTTTGCTCCAACTTAGGGGTTTGTGTGTAGATTTAGTCAGACATTCTTGAAACTGTCAAGGTACTTAACTATGCAAAAATTAAGGGCTTTATCTCATCTTTAATTCTGTCTGTAATTTTACATTATTTTTTCTTTCCTTTCTTTCTAACTTCTGGCTTAAAACTGGGGCACTGTTTTAGAATTCAATCACACCATGGAAGTGTCATTTTAATGGAGACGAAAGAGCAATATTAACTGACATCCAAAGCTTCTGACAAACAGAACTGCACGGGAGTGAGCAATGATTGAGATCTTAATCACTTGTCGGCTGTCGCATTGTGATGACTTGCATTTTCAACTAATCTGCCTTGAGTATTGAGTGAAATTTCTAGCTGAGTGGTGATTGGCATTCTCTGAATGAATCCTTTCCTCATATTTCATTTTCATGGGTGACTGATCACATCCAGTATATGAAAAACTGACATATGTTAATTGAACAGATTTGTGACAGGTGATTAGCTCTCCTTTCCTAAAGAGTCCTAGAGCTGTTTAATTGTTTAAAATTGATAAAACTTTTTTCTTTTTTTTGGTCATCAACTTGGCCCTCAACTCCAAGATTTGAACTTTAGGAAATGGCTTCAAAGGTGCAAACTAAAACTACATGAACCCTGTAGTCTTTGATTCCTGAAAGTTTCTCTTTATTTCACTGCCTTTTTGGGAGGAAGAGAAGGAAGAGGTGAAGGGCAGAATAACCACCCAGTTAGGAAGAAGAGAGTATCTTTGAGGACAAAGACCTGTTCCTTCTTTGAGTGTTCTTTTAAGGCGTTCTTTGAAACTTTCCAAACTACTGAACAATGAAAGGCATTAAATCTTTTTTTTTTTTTTTGGGGGTGGGGCGGGAGGAGGGGAATCAAGGAATTCATGGGAAAACTCTACCAGGTGCTTGGCACTCAGCTCAGCCATACGTGCTGAAAGTTGAACTCCGCAGTCTACTGTACAAGAGCCATCCCGTTACAGTACAGAGAGCCAAAAACACAGGGAACACCACTTCCCACAGAACGTGCTTCCCTGTCCCAGAGCAGAGCACATCACACCTCAACACCCCAAAAAATTATGTTCTAGCCTAGGATCTCAGGGTTCTGAGCTATGGACACCAAAACCAGAACACCTATAGCTGCTTGCTCCTGTAGGGCTAGAAGCCTGGGGACCTTGGAGGTAACCTGCAAGGACAGAAGCCTCCAGAAGCCCAGCTCAAGCTGCGACTGCAACAGCCACAGGACAAAAACAGCTCCCAGAGGGACGGCTGGCACGAGACTCAGGAGCTTTGAAGCCTGAGCCAGAGATGACCAAGCAGCGGAGGCTGCAGGAGACCAACAGAACATGGAATCTTCCCTAACCTAAACAGAGGGTCAGCACCACACAGGGCTCCCAGGAGCAAATTACATGGTGGGGGCATCACATATTAGAGTTGCTGGGAACAGAATTTTTGAGAATTTTTAGTTTTCTGGGAATTGGAAAGTTTAGATATTACCTACAAAACAGAATTCACAAGTTTTGGGCAGCTCCGCTCTCTTCTATGTCAGGAAGCCCACCTCTACCTTAGGCTGGAGGACAAATAAGACTCGACCTACAGTTTTTCCTGTGAGAAAACTAGCAGAAGCTGCCAATCAGATGCTTGCTGGTGGGAGCAGCCAACGAAGGACTTTTGGCTATTCAGATAATCCCCTATTGTTCTTATTCCTCCATGCTAAGTGCTGCTTGTCCAACCCTCCTGCTTTGCCCTTAGCTTCATGCCAGACCTGTTCTCTCTTCTGCTTTGCTTCTCTCTCATAAAAGCTTCCTTTTCAATATCGCTTTCCATTTAGCTTATCCTTTCCTAATTCTTGGCTGATTTTTTTTAGATATTACCATAACAATAAATACCTCCTTCTTTGTCTCAGCATTAGCAGTTCCACAAGATCGTATGAGGACTACACCCAGCCACAGCTGGCTACAGCAGCACTTCTTCCTCAGCTCAGCTGCAGCTTCTTCCCATACAAACAGAAGTTCCTATTTAGTTGTTGTCAGATTAACAGAGAGAAGCAACAGCTGCAAGGACAAGTTTGCTGCACTTTTAAGGAACTTACAACACTGGGGTTGAATAGTTTCTTTTATTATAAATTGATGATTGTGATAGCTAGCAAATATTCTGGAAAATTTAGCGTGTTCTTCACAACACAGGCTTTAGAGAATTTGACAAATTTGTGCAATTACTCTGTCAGTTCTCTTGCTAAATAGTTGCCCTTTCATTGATGAAGACCTCAGATTCAAACTTCAGTGATCAACTTTGATGTGTCTAAGCCAAGGGGCAAAAGAGAAAAAAACCAAATAGACATGCTTATCCTTAGCAATCCTTAAATGTGGTACACAAAAGCCCCACTAGAAAATACATACCAGAAGGAATACAGGGATGACAGTTAGTGGCAAACAACTAAATAACTCATGCAACAATGTATAGATAATGTGCAGCAAGAATAGAGGATTAATTAATTACATCATAAGGCTTGTAGTGAGACATTCTTTCTTTTATCAGGGACACAAATTTGCAGAAATACAGGCAAGCTTTTGAGACTGCACGCTGGACAAATCTTGCTTCACTTACATCCAGAGACTAAAGTACTCAATAAATTTTAGACTACAGAAAATGAGGAATTATTTAATCTTGTAGTAATGTATGTGTTAAAAACTCACCTAATTCAATATCTCTTATTCCCATGTAAGTTTCAAGAAGCTCATCCACCTTTTTAATTGCTTTTTCTTCAACTTCAGTTGGCTTTGTTGAAACAAAGGGAGAAAGAGAGCAAAAGTATGATTATGTCCATACAGATTTCAAAATAACCAGCAATTTGCCACTGATTATCCTTACTCCCATACTAGCCACCTAGACTTGCAAAATCTACAAGTAAAACACATTATTCCACTCTTTTTCCCTCTTCTGACAAGCCTGAGCCTTCCTCCTAACACCAAGACCCGCAGCTCTCACGTTCAAATTAAACAGGGCCCTTGCATCTCCTGACAATATAGATCTTCATCAAATCCTCATCAGTTTTACAGGAACCCAGAATAAATAACATTTCTTCTTCCAAACCCTAATTCTGGTTTTACACATATTCATGTCAACGTACGTTATTAGCCTCTTCTAACACCAACCCCTACACCAGCCCTGTATATTTTGCAACGTCAGAAACAGAACCAACTCTTCAGCTGCCCCCCCCCTTTTCCCCCCCTTCCCTCTTTTCAACACTCCATGGTCTAATCTACCTTAAATTCATCCATGTAATCCATGACATCTACATATAGGCTCTCTGTTTCCAGATTCCTCAGCCCCATCCTGTCCCTGCTAGCCTTCAACTTTATGTAAGCATTTCTCCCTGCAGAAGGCACTCATCTTCTGAAGTCCTGCAAGCTTTGTAACATCCATATTTTTCCTTCCTACATTACCTTATCAACCTTGGGGAACAGTAAATCAGGTGCTAGATGATTAAACTATTGAAGACCCCAGGATAACCATACCATTTCCTCCACGGTAGCAGGGCCTTTGGTTCTCAGCCGAAGTGTTTCTCTCCCTCTAGGGATTTTAGCTTCTGGCAGAGTTCCGCCTTTGGACCTTGGTTCCAGCTTTTCTAAAGACAAAAGAAACAACAACAACAAAAAGAAAAGAGTACCAAACAAAACTAAGTAGATGGTACATCAGAATATGATATATCTGCTTTGGCTATTACATTACCTTCACTTTTTATTCTAATCAAGATCTAGATGTATGTAAAATTTTAATTATAAAAATTAACTGTATTCTAAGTATAGCTTTGCTGACAGTTTCTTGTCTTCAGACTTTCATATCTGCTTGACTGCACTGAAGCTAGGACTTCCATTAACCAATACACCTTTGCAGGCCTATTGCACTCAACTTCATAGGTGCGCTTTGTATAATTTTATTTCCCTATTCTACAGAAAAGTAGAAGTATTTATTACTTAGTATTAGATAATGGCTGAAGTCATCAGCCAAATGCCGATTTATCCTGCTCTTTTCAGGCAGACTCTGTAGCCAGTTTAGCGTCGCAGCATTTCCATCTTTCACTGGTGCGGTGGTGCAAGCACCACTGGTGAGCAGGTCATGGTGAGCCACACTGAGTGGAGCTAACAATTCGATTACTAGCAGTCACGTAGGTGAAATGTCTGTAAGCAGATCTGCAGGAGTTTTTCCACTGGTTTCACCGAGGTCATGATTTCACACCTGATAAATCTCTACCAAGAAAAGTTTACCCAAAGTTTTCTTTGCCTGAATTCAGCTTTCCTCCTTTAATCTTGGGTAAGGGCACCCCAGTTAGTAAATGGAGTATGGAACCATTTAAGATTTGGCTCTCTTGTTCTAGGACATAATTTTGCATTCAAGAGTGGCAAGGCTTTAATTTACTTACTGACATGGGAGTTACATAGTTAATCTAGAAGGAGCTAGAAGAGAGGAGATGATTTTGCAGAACTGCTTTTAATTGTGCTGTTTTCTCTACCAGATAATTCCTCCTCTTAACAGTAGGCCTTTCTAATAAGCTGTCCTTGAAGGTAAGGTTTTAACATGCTCTATATTCATTTTGCCCAGGTAGATTCCAACTCATCGTTCTTGCAAAAGTAGTCAAAAATCCATATTATTCCGCTGAACAAGTCTTGAAAAGTAAATTTGAATTGCTTTTATTTTAACAAATAGATATGGCAGTCTACTACATATATACTTAGGATCAACACGTTTCCTTAATCCTTTTATTGCTTCAAGGACAGTTTAAAACATCCTTAAGATTGTCACCATTTCTGCTAGACTTGTTTCAAAAAGTCATTCCTGGTGCAACAGACATCTTTTTCTAGTTTTGTCACCATCAGCACCTTAAAACTCATGACTTGACATAAGCTTTACTTGCAATGCTTTAGCCCAAAGCTCTCTGGCCATCACAGAAATCATTTTTCACATTCACATAATTTAAATTTAGAGTTTGTGTTATGCTGCCTTTACTCAGTTTCTATTAATTTTTCACCAATTTGTGGAGGGCCAGGTTCTGACTGGTAAGAACCGGTCTTATTCAGACAAGTGTTTAATTCTGTGCTACAAGCTTTGCCTGGAGTAGCTGAGGCAGTTTGTGTGCACATGGTAGAAAGATATCCAACCAGTAAATTACATTTACTTCACATTCTGCTGAGAGGAGGAAAAATAACAGTAATTTCACACACAGAGTTGACCCTTATTTCTATGCCCTCACAAACTTGTGTTGAAACTAACAGGAATTCAGCACCTACTTCTCCAGCAGGATCTGGATCTTGTTTGTCATCTCCTCTGGGGCTATTCTCAGCATGCTGCAGCTTAAACACTAGCTCGAATAAATTTGTGCCTAAAGTCTAACTGCACCTAAGTCTAGAGGCAGAATATTCTAACCTATTGGGCGCTGCAACTTGTAAATTCATTTCTGTAGGGTAAAAAAAATAACATGCATCTTCCAAAAATCTATCTGAAAAGCTCTGATCACCTCTTAAGTCAATGTCAGATAAAAGGTATTGCCATGGAATTAACAGGTTTCCTTCTCTACATCACAGGCAGACTAAAAGGTATCTTATCTTAATCACCCGACTAATGAAATTACTATTAAATAATGGCTGAAGTTATCAATCAAATGCTGATTTACCCTGATCCTTACAAATAGACTATGTAACGTGTAGCACTGAATGCAAATTATAGACCCATATTAAAAAGGTATTACTAATCGCAATACTATGCATATGTAATACTACTTTAGCGTAATGTATAACATACACAACTTCTATCCAAATGCATTAGAGATTAGCTCATAACCCTCATTCTTCACAGAAACACCAAAAGCAAAAAGAAACCTTCAGATTTCTCTCAGTTTCAATTTCTGCTGCTACTCTGACACCAAGTGTCAAGACTGGTGTATGACAGCAGTTGTAAACTACTAACAGATAAAAAAAAAAGATTTGAAAAATAAACCTTTCAAACTTTTGCTGCTGTGGTGAAGATGGTGATTTTTAACTTGCTGTTAGTACAGGCATGCACAAGGACTCATATACACTTATAATTTAGCAGTATTTTGAAGTTTTTATTACAGAAAAATGATACATGGTTTGGGAGGGGATATAAAAAATTGAGAGAATAAAAATTTAAACTCAGTCACTACTTTTTTTTTTTTTTTTAGTTTACCACATTGATAAAATTAATATACATAAGGATTAGCAGTAGGTATGCATTCCTCCTATATAAGTATCACTTTCGCATAGCACGCAGGTGGTAGAGACAGAGTGCTGCCTTACTGCTCTCTTCCAATTCTGACTATACCTCCTGCATGATTAGAGATCCACAAAATAGTTGGGGCGAGCAGGCAGGCGTGCAGCGAAGGAGACGCTCTCGGGAATCCCAGACAGTGTTTCCTGCAGTCTCCTTCTGCATTAGAGAGTGCAGTCCCCAGTAAAGGCTTCAGAAAGAGAAAAATCTGACACACAGATGAACAGGGATTACGTATCAAGAACGGAAAAGAGAAGATGAGGTTCGAGGATCAGCGCATTAGTGAAGCAACCCGTGCTTTAAAACTGTGTCTGTGAGACAATTCCTGTGCTTATTTCGCACCATCGTGTGATGAGGCAAAGGAATCGAGCAACTGAGACTCAGGCTGAGGCCGCCCACACCAGGATGACCGCTGGAGAAAGCAAGATGGAAGAAAATCCATTCATAAATTTCCCACGTCAAAGACAAAAAAAAAAAAAGAAAGAAAGAAGAAAAAAACTATACTTTTTTGCATCAGTTATGCTACCTTGGGTGGACACCTGGCTGCAATCTGAAAACAAGCTTAGAATGCAATGCAGTGCTGGCATTTCAATATCCAGTGAACAATGTGGACAGTCAGGTCACTCACCAAATGCTTTCATGGGCTCTATCAACTCCAGCTTAAACACCTGATCTTTCTCCAGATCTTTTAGCATTTTGGCAACTTCATAATGCCGACGATCTGACACATTTTTTCCATTTATAGTCTCTATGTGATCACCCACGCAGATGATTTTGGTTTGATCCATAAGGCTACCTTCTTTGATTCGCTATTGTTAAAAAAAAAAAATAAAAATTAGAAACATTTCTTTAAAAGATAAAGAGGTGACACGGCAGAGTTTCAAGAATGTCAGTTAACAACATCAATAGCATTGAGCTTATTATACCACCAGTGTGTTTTGTCAAAAAGATTTTCATAAAATGTATTTTGGAAAGCATTATTTTTCAAACAAAGTATTTTAATAAGCATTGAACATAAAATCAACAGAAAAAAAAAGAATGCAATCATACTTTAGAAATTAAGGCTTCTGAATAAGCTAAATTTTTGTGCTTTAAAACTGAACCCAAACGTGTCAGTAATGTGAACGTTTAATTGAATTTGGGGGGTTTATTTTGATTTAATAGTTTGACAAGCATAGGAACAGAACTTTTCTCTTTTCAAGTATGGTCCAGGGACATGAAAAAAAATGCATGTGACACACTAAAAAATGACATACTATAAAGGGCTAGTCTTAATAGTCTTAGTAGCACAGACCCACCTACGGCAATAAAACTTCTACCATTTTCCTTATTAAGCTATACAGATGCATATTAAACTATTTCCTCTGAAATAACAATAAAGAATAATAAATTCTTCTAAATGCCATCTCATGGAATACAAATGGTCTAAAGGTCATAAAATGTGACAGAAGTTAGTACTGATAGATTTTGTGAAGTGGAATTTAAAAAGTGAGAAAACCCCCAATCTTTAAAAGATCTCTATGGTTTATTGAGTCAATTAAAGGACACTTAAAATTTCAGTGATTCTGTTTATTGTTGTTAGATGCTGTCGTATTTGTTTATCGTGTGCCTAAGTCATGTGAGCTATTATCCTATGGCTATTTAATAGAAAAGCTACGACATAGTAGAATACCTTGTATTTTGTAGAGATCTGAATTTCATTCCAATATCTTCCTGAACAGTGTACTTTTCAATAAAGACTGATGTTGTTCAGGCCAATTTCGAGTGAGATAACAGTGAGCCAAGGGAGATAAACATATTACCACCTACTACTATACCACCTAGCCTGGCTGCGTAACTATCTCAGAAACCTGCTTCTGGTTTATGCGCGCACGTCTGAGCCCACATATGTGCCTCCATCTGAGAGAGTCAGTGGGAAGTGTGATAGTGCTCAGTGTCCTATAATACACTGCCACAATTTTTAGCTTCAGGCTAAGTTTAACTCCTTCTAGCACTTTTTTTCTTTAACCTAGATTAAAACTAAAAAGAAGCCTCATGGTGAAGAGGGGGGATATTGTACACACACCAGAAACCAGGTCCCAAACACATTTCTGTTACCAGATGCCGGGATTCAAAACGGTGCCCACCAGACTTCAATTAACGTTTAGTCTACATGTTAAATTCATTCTCATTTAGCTTTTCTTCACTTGGATCCTAACACCAAAACTGTTTAAGTAATATTCACTGGCGCTTATTTGTGTCATATCAAATATTTTTTTTAGTGACTTAGTTTTTATCATCGCTCCAACTTAACGGACGAGAGACAGTCAAGCTACATTGTCACAGTAATTAAGATGCAATTGGTATGCCTGTATTTCAAGTGCAACACAGTCCATTTAGAAGCTAGGATCTATATTTCCTATGCAATGCCTAAAATTAATTGCACCATCCCATTTTATAACGTCTCCTTACACACCAGTCAATCTTGCTTCAAGTTCTACCATTATTCTTTGAACGGCTAATTTGATTCCATGGTACAGCTTCCCATCTGGCCATGTACCCAGAAAACAAATTTGTGAAAGCAGAGTGACACCAAGTTTTGTTCTTAGTAAGGCAAAGCAACATTAGATGTCATAGGAAAAGAACCTGCAGTTCAGAGAGTCCGGTTTAAAAACTGGCCGGTTTACCTATCAAACCTAGAAACGACCCTGTCATTCAAAACGCAATAAAACTACTACAGCCCGTAACAGTTTTCAACAACACAGGGATAGGTTAATTTAATATTATTTGGTAATTAATAATGGAACATAGTAACAATTTTTCAAGGAAAGTAAATATATAAACAAAAAGAATTCTATCAAACTTTAAAGTAGAGCCAGTCTTTGCTTAGTCATTTACCTAGACCACCACATATAAAAAAGATGCAGCTTTTACTTTTGCATATGCATTTTCTATGCTGTTTTAAAAAATACATTAGCTAAACATGCAAGAGCAACCAAGCAAGCTCCCAGAAACTCCTTTAAACTGACACATTCCCACAAAGATGGCATCCCTTTCATTATACTGCTTATTAGACCAATACAAGGACAATGACGTGTTTGTTCAGACAAGTTTCATACAATCTACTGGAAATTACAGCTTGTCTTGGTAATGTGCTGAGGGTTTTCCAGTCTGCTCCAGTTTCACAGTAGTCTGTGTGATGGCGCTCCTCTCTCTCCGTGCTACCACAGAGGGTAACGCTCTGTACAGTGCTGCACACGTGAACTTCAATGGCTGGAGCGCTGCTTTCAATGCCTTCTTTTGAAATCCCACATAAGCAGCGGCATGACTGAATGTTAGGGGCTGCGTGGATGCTACCACTAGAAATTCAGAGTTCTGTGTCTCTAAACAGAAAAATGAGGCTATGATTTTGCCAAACTGCTTACTTGAAACCTCCTCTGCATCTCGACTTTCTCAAGTGTGACCTCAATCACATTTTTCCACAACAAAGACAAGCAAGCCTATTTCTAAACCACATCTTGTTTTATATCCATGGCAGCTAAGGAATGAATAGAGAATACAACCTCTCCAAACAAGAAGCTCTGTTTACACTAGCAATGAGAATAGCGATTGAGACAGCAGTAATCAAAGATAATTGCCAATGCCTCACTAGTAATGGATAATTGGTCTAGATTAGAGCAAAGCATCTAAAAAAGGCAGAAAATGCGATTAAGGTTCCTAATACTTAGTCTAGCAAGAAGGGTTGCATCATTTCCTCAGCCTCTACTTGTCTCAAAACATACTATGTGGAGGTCATATAGAAGAGGAGGAGGAAAGTAATTATGATTAATATCTTGTACGTGTTACTGCCCATAGTCGCTACTCAAGTTGATTGTGGTAAACTATGTTAATCCATATCCTTAACACCTTTTAACTCAGCCTACCTATCTAAGGCAACAATACTGGAAAGCTGAAAAAGCACCATGCTTGCACCTCTTCTTGTAACACAAAGGCTGAGAACAGTCATAAAGACTGAAAGAACTTGATCTCATTATCACATGAGTGACAGACGTTCTATAAGCACCTAATGAATGACATCAGAAAATCACTTAAAAAAAAAAAAAAAAAGAGAGGGGGCAGATGCAAGCAGTATCTAACACCTACCACCTCAGGGTAGGTCAGAAAATACAATGGTCACGTTGTAAAGCTGATACGCATTACAGAAGCAATGAACAAATGAACTAATTTTGAATGACACGCAGGACAGAAATAGCCGAACTAATTTTGAATGATGTACCTAAAGAAAAGCAACTTTATTTTTTACTTATCATATATATAATAATAAAAGATTTTATAGTTCTAAAGGATCATCAAAACAGTAATTAAACTGTTATAGTAACACAAGCTTCTATAGAACCAAGTATTTCACTGGTTATTAAATTTACCTTTATAAAGGGACAGCCAGTTCCGTTGTCTGTAATGGTAAGCCCAAGCACGTCATCAGTTTTAAGAATTTCCACTTCTTTTCGTTGTCCTTTTATGTGGGCAAATATGAAATCTTCAAGGCCAATTTGTGCACCTAAGAGCTTGTCCATATCAGCTTTATGAGTGTTCAAAGTGCAAAACATGATCTGTGCAGGAGGAAAGCAAACACATTAAGTTTAACGGTATATTAGGTATAGTGAGCTTGGTAGAAGATAAAAGGAGAGCGTAGCTCTGGCCTCTCTGACAGATCCAGAGCTGAAGTGATGATTATTCTTCTTGTCCAGCTGCCCCAGGAGAGGTGACAGTCTCCATCCACGCCCATGACAGGAAGCATCAATAGCTCAGACTCTGCAGGTAAGAGCTGGCAGGGAGCAAAGGAGAGAGACCCATCTGTGTGAGCAGCCTCTCACGGCCTGTCCCAGCACACCAGCTGTGACACGGGCATCTTGAGCTAGAGCAGAACAGCTTGTTCCAGAGGTTAGAGTGAGCAAACCAAAGAGCCACCACCATCTTTTGCTTCATCGTTCACACACCTCAAATGCCACAGGATTCAAATATCACTAGGAACTGCTTCAAAATGGTAACTGCTTGAAAGCAGCGTCATGGAAAAAAGGGAGCTCATCACAACAATAACGTCAGCAGAAAGCATGAAATGTTTTTTTATTGCTCCACGTGTTCCACCATTAGCTCAGAGCACATTGTCTCCAACAAGCTTGCTTAGTTTCCTACCCTTCCTCCTTCCTAAGTGGGGGTCACCTCTGTTCCAGCAAAAATTTTCTTCAAAAATCAGCCTTTATGTGGGATTTCCCTTCAGCACTGAGTGTTAGGCGCTCCTTTTTCTCCCTACGCTTATACTAGCAGTTCTTTAACAGTTCTTGTCCTGGGCACAGGCAGGACGAGACGAACCCAGCTGTACTGCTTGGGGCGGAGAGAGTGCTTTTGCCCACCATGGAGCTGCATGGAGGAATTTGGCCAGTCTGGGCAGGCTGTACTTAACAGCCTAGCCAAAAAAGAAAAAAAAAAAAAAAAAAAAAAACCCCAAACCCAATGCTGCTCCTCACAGCTAGAGTAACTACACCTGCCCCACTCCTTTCCAAGCTGTAGCTGGAGTGGAGGGGGGGGGCGCCCCGCACAGCCTTCTCCTGGGCAGCAGCCAAAATAGTGAAACTCTGCGCTCCAAGACAAACTTGGAGAATCGCTGAGATCTGCTTCACTGAGGCAAAGAGCAGCCCTAAAGACCGTCTTTCACATGCAACTGGAAGTCGGGGAAGAGGAGGAGACTTGCCACCCCATTTGGCCCGCCAGCACAGGTGGCAAAGCCACAGCTGCCAACCATCAGGCAAAGGCTCTGCTGCCAGCAGGACACACGTGGCTCTGACAGGACAAGAGATAAAAGCAGATACTTTTCTATCCCCTGCCTATATCTGCTGGACGGTATTTCCCTTCAGAGCGCGCCTTGGACCCCCCTGCAGCCCACGGCCCACACCAGCTCCAAATTAGGAAGTGGAAAAAGCAGTGCCGACACATGAAAAGAAGAACACGGTGGGGAGCCAGCCTAGCATTTGAGGAAAAACAGCAGCAGGATGTCGCTCAGTGTCCTTCGTCTTTGCTGCCGCTCTCGTGGCAGGCCCTGGGCAGCAGCAGGCCAGGCCAGCTGCCCCAAAACACAGGCACAGACCTGTGTCCACAGCCTGCCGAACCCCCCGGTGCTTTGCTGGAAATGTAGGGTCTCCTTCTGCCTTCCTGGCTTCCCTCACTACACTTGTAAAAGTTACCAGGTTTTCTGCACCAGAACTCTTCAAATGCCTTTTCTTTCCCTCTGGCATCACTGAATGACAGCAGAAAAATTGAAATGAAAGTCACCAACCTACTAAAACCTATTCCAGGTCAAATGAGAGGTGAATGTTTTTCCTAATGTATTTCACAGAGAGTATTTCAGTTTCTGAAGCTTTCTAGAGCTTAGATTCTACAACTCTAGGGGCTTGGGTTGTAAAAAATGAAAGTTCAGTAGTGAGACGGTGTTTCTTGGTGGGGGGGAGGGGTGCGTGTGTGTATCTTGTTTACTTGTTCTTTTTTAAAAATCAGACAAAAAAACCCCACACCAAAGCAGCCCTACTTTAAAGGGACATAGCTTATCTCCTATAATCCACCAAACATCCACTGCAATCTAATACCTTACCTTAACAACGACAGTCGTAACAGCACACCCTTAACACGCTTCAGTTTTATTCTCTCAGGTAATGCAAAGTTTTTCAGTTAACCAATACTCGAGCAGTAACATCATCTAGAGAAACTCAGCTGGTTTTAAGTAGAAAAATAAATTTTATTTTATAAATAATAATCATCTCTAATCATCAGCATTTTTTTTAACCAAGAAGGTTCAGTTCAAATAGACTATATAAAGTTCACATATACATTTTCAGTTCTCTCTCAAGCTACATAATTACTCAGCCGGTTTACAACCGCAACTCAGTTCTTGTTCTTAACAATGAACAACAAACACTGTGTCTTTACATTTTAGACATCAGCATCCTTCATCTGACCTTGTCAAACAGACAATCATCTAGTAACTACTGTCACACCTTTGAATAGATAAAATTGGCAACAGAGCAGAAATGTGATATTTAGAAACTCGATCCAGAGTTTCTCTTTTTAGCCCTTCATCTGGATGGCATTCCTACTACAGCCTATAAGTCTGCAGAATTTTCTGTGAGTCAGTTCTGTGCTAACCACAAGGCTGAGAGAGCATCAGCCAGTCAAAAATAAAACTTAAATCATTCTTTATCCTCTTTAGTGGACAACTGCTTTTTCTCAGAACAGATATATGCAAAAAGTAATGTACTAAAAATGTATCTACCCAGGATAATATACAGTTACACCATCTATCAGTTACAGCACGGCTTTATTTGTACACGACTGAGACCTCTCAATTCAAAAATGATATTTTTTTCTAAATTTTACATAAGTTCAATATAGGTACCTAATAACAGCTTATATACTTAAATAATTAAACAACAGCTACTATAGTACACCTTCCATTCACTCTAAGTTTGGTATATTTTTGTTAGTTATTTTCTTACCCAGAACGAAGCAAGAAAAAAACTCAATGTGCAATTTTCATTGTCGTCTCTTCTCTCTCTCCTTACCCTCAGTTTTCCTATGCATTTGCTCTTTAACTCGGCATACCACTGCTGTGACATTTCATGCCAACTTCAGCAAGATATTATAAATCATAACTGTTACATCAGTCACGAAGTATCTAGGATACCTCCTTCACTGAGAGAGTTATCTCATGCAGCACACAGAACAAGGAAATTCCATTCGGCTGGCCGGGACAGCGGCCTTATGCACAACCTTATAAAACAGCTTTGTCAGATAAGATTATCAACAGATTATTCCCTGCATCAGTATTTTCAATAGGAAGAGACTTCTTATTAACCAATAAAAACAGGGTTATGCCGCGTGTTATATAAAGAAACAGTATTAGCTGAGAAAAAGAGGGTTACACTATGTGTTACATAAAGCATATATGCAGTACCATATTGCATATCCTGTACATCAGTTACATTCTCATCTTCCATATTAAGCCTACACCTTGAGAAGAACTCAAAAATAAGTTGACTGATAGATGACATACTCAGAAGCTATTAAAAGTGCTTTTAAAAATCAGTAGATCTCAGATAACTTTACAAAAGAGATCATGATCACTTTCTCTACTCAAGACGTGGGGAAATGGGAGTTCTACTTCTGAGCAAGATGTAACACCCACTGACATATTTCCCTACATACGTAGGCGTCATTACATCAAGAAATCACCAACGCACTTTCTAGGTACTTTACTCACTTTATCCTCCCTGAGGGGAATGTGGGAGCCCTGACTTGCTGCAGCAACAGGAAGAGTAACCAAGTCCTTCAAGTTGTAGCGTGCTTTTGGTACTCTATCAGGTATGAAACATGGCCTGCCCAAATATGTTCAAAGAACTATAAAATAAGCATTTAGTGCCTTATTGTTCTTTTTTTAAACCCAGAGCACACAAGAACTGCAGTGTATGTTCTTCCATACAGCTTAAAAGTATTTGACAAACAGACCATTAACGCAGCAAGCATCACACGTAACACGGGTGTGAAATTTAAGCACAGCTCAGGGGAACAGCAAGCAAACAATTTGTTGCCATAGGGTTGGGAGGAGGAGGTTTGTAGGGAGTGTTAAGTTTGCTCATTTAAAGCCTTCAATCTGTAGGCGAGATTGTGAACAATTTGTTTCAACAGATAAGCATATATACTCTAAAACTTCGAACGTTTTGGTGATGAGTATTTCACAAGCTGACCCTTTTCTCTAACCTCTTAAAATACACTTCAGACTTTCCCTTGTTATGTGGTCACTTTTATTCAGAAACCTACGTTTCAGCAGTGGCTTATTTTTCAGTATTCTTTCATGAAAGTTTAAATTGAACAGGTTTAAATCAAACGTTTCTATGCAAGTTTAATGTGGCACAGCCTCACAATATACGTAACTATTTAGCATGAGGAGGCAAGGCTCGTGGAACAACAGCCCAGGCACAAACTCAGCAGCTCGACCCCTGTTACTGCAGAGGCAGAAGGAGCTGCATTTCTGCCCTTGGTGCTACCAGGAAGGTCTCCCTTCTCCTGTGTTCCCCTTATGAAGCAAAATTCCTTCCACCAAAACCCCAACCTCCGCAGGCCCCTGAGAGACGTGCCCGCTGAGCATTCAACTGACCTCACCAGCCCCACCATACTTCACCTTCCAAAGCAAACAAAATAATCAAAATTGCAAATTATGAGTACACAAACTGGAAGTTCATATAGCGTCTGTGGTTTACCATTTCCTTCTCATCTGATGAAGAAATAGCCCTGCTACAGCTGGACTTCAGTATCCACATTCCCAGTGCCCAGTTCGCTACTTTGAATATTTTAAAGCCCTACCATGTGCTCTCACAGGAGCACACCACCACCAAATGCTTTAACAGACCTACATTGTCCTTTGGTCAGTGCTCATTTATGTATCATGCAGGCTGCACTTTCACCCTTACAGGGAACACAACATTCCCAGCCACATTTCCCGATAGTCACAGTGGAGCCACCAAGACCATAAACAAATACTTCTCCCAACTACTTTTTCTACTTCATCCTCTATAGAAAAAACTCTATAGAAATAACTGGTGTTATTTATGCAAGTAGAAACATACAGATAACTGTGGATGGGTTGTGTTGTTAGTTAAGAACTGCATCTATTTATACTTTTTTTTAGCTCTGTGCTTCCTTGTTGAAACCCTGTTGAAAAAATCAAGTTAAAAGTCAAGAACAAGGTGATCTGCCTCAAACAGCATTCATGTTAATGATACAGGCAATCCATCGCTAGAAGCCATCTTCGCTCCTCCTCCCTGTGGAAAGGACATTCACATTGGACCAGGAAAAGAAGAAATGCCAGTCATGGTGAAAGGCAGAGAGGTACACAGAAATGCAGGCTGAATGTCAGTTTCAAAAGGGATAGCTGATATATATATTCAGCTAGGAAGATGGACGAGGAATAAAATACCTAGACAAGAAAAGATGAGTATGGGAAAAGCCTCAGAAAGCTGCTGTTATGGCTCACGTCTTCATAGATGCCTAGCAAACATGATAGGAGCGAAGGAGCGTCCCCTTTGAAGCTATACCTGGTCTGGTTCTGCCCCCATCCTACCCTACTCACGATCCAGGTCTGCACAGAAGTTTTTGTCAGTGTTTGTCCAACAAATACTGTGTTTTATACAAGCTTTGCTCTGTCCCTGTTGGCAGTCAATCACAGATCCTGGAAAGGATTCTCCAGCAGAAGCGAAACTCAGCTCATCCTACAAGATGTGATACGAAGAAGAAATGAGGTGCTGCAACCACGTGGAGTCAACAGGAGAAGCGACAGATTGCAAGTATAGCTCATCCTGACCTGTACTAAAAAACTTCAGTAGGAACTTACCCAAGAATCCATACCCTTGCCTACACTGCAGTAAACTCCCATATCATTAAATGTATTCACTTCTGCAACAGTTACCCAAATGCTCTCTCCACTGAGCTCTGCCCCTCACCCCCCCACGCTATTTTCCACCTCAGTCACTACAGGGCAGAGATCTCTGTGATAGTACCTGTTTCCGAAGGCATTCCGGTATCACACTGCCCACAGGCTTCAGCACAGCCAGGTCACTGAAACCTTCCTAGACAGGCAATACCTACAAATGGCACTCGAGTACCTCAGTGTCTCTCAGTTTGATGAGGTGTAGCTTCTGGCGTTATTCTTTACACCAGACTGTCTGCCCAAACCCAGCTTTAATTAATAGTTAATACCATTTAAAATGTCCAACAAGCTCAGCAGTTGCTAATAAATTCATGTTTCATGACATTCCTTGCTATTCACTGATCTATCCGACTTTATCTCGTCCATCCAAAATTTTATTGCAAGACTCTCTGGTCCAGGTTCTTCACTCTGCTGTGGCACCTTTACACCAGGAAATATTTCTGATTGTTATTTTCATTTTGTACAACTTAGTTTCCTAAAGCCAACTGAATTTCTTGAGTAAACAATTTTAAGTTCAGTGCCTATAACTTAGCAATAATTCTCCATCCATTTTTACCAATAAAACAATTTTTTTAAAGAAAAATAGGAATGGAGCAGTAGAGAGAAAAATAGAAAAGAAGAAACTTCTCTAGTTTAGCACAAGGCTGGCAATAGATGCCTGTGAAACCTGTGGTACCTTTGGGGGTGTCAGATTATAGATCTAGCAGGAGACATGGCAGCACACCATTCATACAAAATTGAATTTCCTGGTGAACGCTGCTCTTTGTCATGTCGGTGGAGCCAAAAGATCAGTAACAGAAGTTCAACAGGGAAAAAAAAACTAAAATAGAAGATAATCTGGCAATTACGAGAACTTGAGAGTAAAAGGTATAACTGGGGATGGAACAGAACAAAAGGGGAACAGCAGCTCAGTATGGAAAGAAAACAGAGCAGCAGAAGGTCAGCAAGCAGGCGGGAAGGTCTGGGACATGGGTGCGCTGGCTGGCAGTGGTGCTGGTACTTCTTAATGACTTAATGCAACAGCGACTGGTTAAACTGTAGTGGCTGCTACAGCCACTTTGCTTTTACAATTTACTGTTGGAAATGCTGCTAGGTCAGGCCACAGCAGACCCTCAGAACAAAGCCTGTAGTAGTGGTCTTTACTACTTTAAAAGAGCCAGCGACAAATCAGAAAACAAGTCAAGCTGGAAAGCCGCACGCAGGCATACCGAAACGTTAGCACTTGTTTCAATTCGCCACTCAGAGGTTAAGGTTCATAGCACCACGTAGGAAGAACTTGATATGGCCACTACCTTTTAACTGAGAGAAAACAATGCATTTACAAACACAAATGAATCATTATCCAAACAATGTTTAAAACTTGGCTCAGAAAAAAAAGATCAAAAAGGCAGCAGAGTTACAAAAAAAAAAAAATCCTGTTACAGATTTAAATAGCCTCACTCAAGCAGTGAACCTTTTAAAAGTAATTACCTGGCAAAGCAGAAAACTTTCCAAGCATCACATTCAGCTGGAATTTTAAAATGTAGTCAGATTTAAAGCATTTCTAATCCCCGTGGCCTTCATTCGGGGTATTTACCCTCATGGATCCATTGTTTGGTTTTTGAGGTTTTGTTGGGTTTGGGGGTTTTTTTTGTTTGGGTTTTTTTTTTTTTTTTGGGGGGGGGGTGCTGTTTGTTTGTTTGTTTTGTGGGCTGGAACAAATCACTACAGTCAATAATTCCTGCACTGGAAAATTTATTCCACTCAGCTGTAATACAAATGGTTTGACCCAGCGGTTAAGAGCTGTGGTAAACAGCAGGCTGGCGACAAGTTAACCGAGGCATTGAGATATTTTGGTTAAAAGGACCCCTGTTTTCCCAGGTAAAAGTTAAATACACTTACGCTTTCCTTTCCCGTACCGTAATGCTCAGTCGGAACTAGCAAAAGGAAATTTTTCCCCCCAGAAAGAGAAAATAACCACGTCCGCAAAAGTTTGGGGAAAAAAAAACCCAAACAAAACAAAA
>VYXH01000323.1:292653-325475 GCA_013397275.1 Burhinus bistriatus
CGGCCCTGCCCGTGCCCCCACCCCCCCTTCACCTCCGCCAGAGCGGGGTCGCGCACCGAGGACCCCTCATTGCCCACCATAGAAGCCGCAACTGGCCATAACTAAAGCAGAGGAACACGGACTTGGGAGAGAAGCTATTCATATAAATAAATAATCCTTCCTGTCCCGTGATATTGGTTAGGAAGGGTTTGAGGCTTTTGGTTTGGTTTGGTTTTGTGGGGGGGTTTTGTTTGTTTGTTTGTTTTTTCATTTTCCTAAATGCACCAAGAACACCACGTTTGCCAAAGACTGGTATGGTCCATCTTCCAGCCAACACAAAGACCCCTCTTCCACTTTTTTCAAATTACCTATTTATATAAAGTGTACACTGTAAAGTCTATTTATATACCTTTAAAGTCTTTCCCTAAGTTGTACAAAAACCCAGATCGTAAAAAGTTTACCATCTTCCCACTCACTAGTTCAGGAACTTCTACTAATAATGAAGTATTAAATATTGATCAGAGTAGGTTTATATCCAGTATATAAAAGAAACCATGAAATATACAAGGACTTTGGCCAACTCTTGCTTATTTACCACAACTGTACAGAGTGTACCTATAAACCCCTCAGGATTAATAAAGCAAGAGCCATATAAGCAAAGTTTAAGAGGCTTCCGATTGAACTGGACAACAGCTTTGAAATACTGAGATTTAACATATTTGAAAAGTGTATTTTCTAACATGTAGTAGGTTTAAAATGTTTCCTTCTCCACCATGGAACAGAGAAACATAGTCTACAGAGTAAAGTTAGATGTTCACAGCTTAGAGAAGACATCTTCCGTGCTCCAATGTAACTACACTCACCTCAGTCGAATTGCTCCATTTTCCCTGATGTACTGAATCCGCTCAAGATGTGAAGAGTGGAAATTTCATGAGGCAATATCCAGCACTTCTAAAGGAACCTGCTATAAAGCTGCAGAGAGAAGCAGCGTAGCCTTACCACATCTTCTGACTCTCAGAATACAAAAAAGACAAACCACTGGGGAGAAAAAAAAAAAAACAAAACCAAAAAAAAAAAAACCCAAAAAAACCCAAGAGGATTCTGCTGGCACACAGAGTCAAAGCAGGTTGGCACAGAGAAGTGAATTATGAGGAGGCAGCCTGGACCAAAAGTTCTTAGCATAGCGAATCAGAGTACCTAGGGCATCTTAGAAAATGCGTACAACTTTTAAACTGCTCATGTTGTGGGGAAAAAAAAGGTTTGAAGGCAGTTGGATTTCAGTCTTTCCACATGCTTGTGGTAGATTTTACCGAATACTCAAAAATGCCTAACTTTTATCCAATTCTAATCTAAGACAATTGGATTCAAGATTGTTATTAATTTTCTACTTGTCTCCACCAATAAAAAAACCACCAGAGAATAATCTTACCATCACACTTTAACAGTTGACTTCCCAGTCCAGTCTGAAATCAGAAACCTTAAACTGAAGACTTCTCTGAAGTTGCAGAACTGTGGGTAACTTTCCCCACTATTGGAATGCAATTCAGACAGCACGTTGGCATAAATTGGATGAGATTGCAGTGAGATGAAATGGAAACGATTAAATAATGGTACCAAACTGTTCGTGTTCATTCTGGTATTTAGGGGTTTTTGCTGTTTTGCAATTTTAAATGAGCAATTTCTTTTAATACATGCCTTTTTCCATTTACTAAAATGTATTACAAAGGAATTGGTGGCTTTGACAAGTATTTCTGTCTTGTCTCTACCAATACTGATCTCTACCAACCTTGATCTCTACCAACTCATTCCTTATCTTCTGAAAAGATAATTGAATCAATGTTAAAAAACAGTAAATACTGTTTACAGTCATTACTGATGTTAAGAATTTAGTTCATGTAAATGAAAACAGTTAAGTTTCCATACAGTGACATACAGAGGTTATGCAGATTTGAAAACTCGTGGACATTGACATAGCCCTAATTTAGATATGTGTTGCAAAACTCTCTTCAGTGAAAGTGTTAATGTTTCCATGTTTCATATGGAGATGGATGGAAAAAGATAGCTGAAGTTGTACACAGACTACACTGATCCTGCTTACAGCTTGGAGGAACACCATCAGCTTTTAACTACAGAAAGAAGAAATTATGAGACCAACAGACCTGTCCGAACAAACTGAAGATCACATCGTGATCGCATTTTACGGTTTAATACAAGCAGTATGGAGCATGCATACGCTATCATTATTTACATGATGTAACAGGTGAAATTAAACCTTTTTGTTGTCGTAAATCAGAGGGAGATAACATTGTACATATGCCAAATTATTCTCAAAAGCCAAACCTAGAACAGCATCTGCATGAAATTATCATTAGCAGCTCTGGCAAGAAACTGCGAAGAAGCATTCAACACTCACCTGTCCGTTACCGCTACATGTACTTATTTTTCGCTAAGCTGCAAATGCTAATTATTAATATTGCGCTGAGCATGGATTAGCAGTTTCAACCATTTAGATTTAACCAGCATAACATAGTGTTGATCGAGTCATCTGTAGAGCTAGAAATGAGCCAGACTGCAGAGAACCTCAGAGAATAAAAACCTGTAACGGACATGAGACATTTTCTGCAACTACAACCAGTCCTGCTCTCAGGCTTCCTCGAATGTGTACCCACTAGGAAAATATCTGCCAACATTAGTTAATGCACATCAAAAATAGATCATTAATCCAAATAAGCCTCCAGTAATTCAGGGTAGTTAGGATCCAAAAATTATTTAAATTTCACTTTCAGTAAGTGACATCGTCGGAGAGTTAACCATTTAAATAAAAATGTTAATAATCCATTATTAGCCTTGGTTTCAGAAAGAAAAATAAATCACTTCAAAAAAAAAAAAAAAAGGAAAAATGGGTTTCAGTCCTTTTATCCTATGAGTAGATTGCACACTGCAGTTTTTCACATTCTTCAGTTTCTCAGCCATAGTACTTAGGATGTGAGAATTGTGGCATGCAACAACCATAAAGTTTGTGGAGAAAGTATGTGGAATAGAACAGCCATGTTACTGGATATGAAATGCCACAGTGCTATACTGCAAACCAGCAATATATAAAATTGTTTCACTACACATAAAATATACATGTATACATGTATCTGTGACTTAGGCAGTTCTGACCTGCCGCCTGTGTCTTTCTGGTCAACCATGTTCCAAATGAAGCAGCTGCTTAAAAGAATTACTGGTATGACCAGAGAACGAAGAGCTTCTTTTAAGATACTTCAGGACCTTACCTTGTTTAGTCTAACCAAAATAAGGCCGAGAAGAAACATAGCTGGTGTTTATAAGTATCTATGATAGCACTACATTGATATAAACTATCTAAACTAAAGATAAAAAGAAAACTGAAATTTCCTACTCATAAATGATGTTAAAAACTTTTTTAAACCATCAGAGGATACTGCAAAACAAGGCCTTTCAGTAATTTCCTCCTCTATTTTAAGACAGGAGTTCAAATAGGACTGGCCGTGACAGGAGGGGACCAAATTCCATTACCAAAACTTACTGATCTTTTGAGTGTTTGTCCATACTACATTAAGTATTCATATTTTGGCTTTGACACAAAAAAACTATCAACTAGTAAAACCATCCTCTGAAAGCCCATGCAGCAGCAATAAACTGACTTCACACACCGACTTCAGTTTTGGAATTGTGACTTCACAGGGAGAAGAAGGGGATCCCAGGGATTTTTCTCCTGCTTCCTATTACTTTTAAAATCAGTTTGTTAGCATAGGAGGAAAATAAAAATACATGGTTTTCTTGGATTGCTTGCAGAAGCGGTTCTACGTCCTTTTTACACTCGGGTCACAGCTTTTCTGGCAAGGGCTGCTTCTTACGGAACCCACTTTAATCAACCTTTCTTTGGATATAAAATACAAGTAGTTGGGACACTTTTTTTGAGCATGCCAGAAACCACTTATTCTGGGAAATGCTATACGGTATTTCAGGAGCTGGCTGGGTGGGGATTTTGGTTTTTTGATTACGTAGGGCAGCAGGAGTGTGCAGATGATAATTTGTCCTTGATAAAGAAATCAGGCATGACTAAACAAGATTGTTGTATAGCTCCTCCCTTGGGTAAGCCAGTAACTCCAGAGGAACAAAATAAGCACAGGACAGTTATACCTTCTAGACCCAAGGGGAGCAATGGTAGATCTCTACTTTCAGTCTTTAAATAAGTAATAGTTCATTGCCGAGAAATTTGACAAATGAAGAGCTGAGCTTCTGTACTTCATGAGGAGATTAGTACTGCTATTTGGGCATTTTGCATGCCAAACAGTAAGTGAATATATGAATACCCTGGTTCTATAGAATTTGTTCAGTAAGCAATATCATAAGAACTATTAATGTCGTCTGCAAAGGAGGACCAGCATTTACTGGAAAATTGCCTCTTAATGATATTTACAGTAGCACATCCACGTCCCCTATTTTCTAAGTCTAGCATATGAATTCAAGTGCACAGAATTTCACCCTGAATCACAGCAAATTTCACTGGTGCAGCAAAACCTATTCTACCCCCAAAGTATGTTACCAGTGAGTCAGACTAGCACTAAGATGTGCAAGCTAGGAGGGAATGGAATGCATTTAGTAATTTTACTGACTTCAATTCATGAGCTGTCAGTTGTCTAGTCACCTCCAGACCTTCTTAGAAGCTTCATCAAACGCATAAACTAATAAAGGGGGCCAGGAGAACCTGTCAGCATGAGAGCTGTTACAACCACTACAACTTGGAGCTCTGTAAGTGGATCCCTACGGGAATGATACTGTTGAAGTCAGGGGAATCTACTCCGGATCTGGTAGAGAGTGCTTTTCAAATGCAAGACTGACCAGATGTTTACAAATATATTTCTGTTCTTCTCCACAATCATCTGAGTTTAGTGTCTCTCCCTTCCATTGCGCATTCCACTCTTTCTGCCATCTGATACTACAGATACCATTCAGTCACGCACATCATTCTCTCAAAGCCCTCTCTATGCTTGCTGCTGGATAATTCTGTCAGCCAGACACACAGATCATCACCAAGTATGCAAGTGCCTAAAGCAGTGAAATAACACAGTCTGTCAGGACAGCATGAGAGACATTATGATTAACCAGCCTAGCACCTTTTAAAATCAGTTGTCCATGAACAGAGCAAAGCCCTTACAAAGGCTAAGGACTTCACTCCTTTAGCTCAGTAGCACCGCAGATATACAGTTTCTGGAACCATGTTTTAAGACTGCATCATCATATTAGCAAGACCAAGTCATTGGGGAGCCGCAAAAGCACCATAAGGGTATAAAGATGGGGGGGGGCGCCGGTTATAGGACTAAAATATTTTGAAAGACTCAAGGGTTATAGGCTAAGAATAAAAAATAAATAAATAAATAAATAAAATCTAAATTTGTTGAGGATTATACAGCCTTAACTAAAGGCCAAGGAAAATAAGGTTTGGAAACCACTACTGTTTTCCTCTCTCAATGAAAACTAAATGCCAGCCACCTGCATCCAGTACATCTCAAAAAAAAATAATAACACAGTGCGACTCATTAATATGGGAAGTTTAGTTTATGCAAGCATAGGGCTAGTGACACTTACCAAGAAGTAGAACTGATTCTTGGCAAATACAACTCCGTTTCCAGGCTGATGATTTATTTTGGAATAGGCCCTCCAAAAAAAATAACCCATAACTGATAACAGATTATGCAGTCAACAGTCTCCCTCCAGTCTCTACGCAAAACTATGCAAGGTCAAGAATTTTACGGCACACTGATACCCATGGACAGCTCAACCAAGATCTTTAAAACCAAGCCAGCTATAGACATTTTCTTCACCCATGCTTTGGCTCCTCAGCACCGAAGGTACAACCAGTTCAAGAGCTCAAATTATTTGCTGAACTATGCATCAATCTGATGGATGCCTCCTCCCTGTGCTCGGCTTTTTGAGAATCAGACATGGATACTATTTTGAGCATTTACTAAAAATACTAGAACTATCAACATCTGAGAATTAGAACACTGATAATCTCATTTGACTGATCATCATAATACATATTGCTCATTTTCAGCACTGTTTGTGAGGTTTGGACTGAAGGTCATATTGAAAATAGGAGTGAATACTAGAAGAGGACATACAAATGAAAGAAAGCTTCCACCCTATGAAAGGCAAATGGAAGTGAGTAGACGCAGTGTTACAAGATGAAGGTGGTTAAGAACAACATTGGAGACGCAACCCCAGTTACAGCCTGTAACTTCCATAACAAAGTAAACAGGTCGGGACTCAAAACCAACCCAAAAACACATCTTCTGTTCAACACACCATAAATGGGCTTCAACAGTTTTCAGCACAGATAATGCAAAAAAGGCTCAGTGGAAGAGTAGAATACTAATATCCCCATGAAAGCCTGCTCTGGAGCAATCGCAGAGTAACACTGGATGGCAGAAAGGAGAATGGTTGTAATGTAGCTCGCCCTACTCTTCCAACAACTTGGGGTTATCCTAAAGCTTGACATTGAGGAGATTAAAAAAGGTGCTTTAAAACTACATGTTTTCATAGACTTGTTGAATTAACTCCTCCAAAGTAACCAAATGACTTTTACTTTCTATGGCACCTAAGCAACCTTCAGGAGATCAAAATATCCTTCTCGTCCCAACTTCATGAATGTCCACTTTATTTCCATGAATTTCAGTAGTTAAGAGATATAGTAGGTGACTGAGTATTTGCCTCCTTCTCCCAAGTAGCTTTTATTAAATAATCAAGTGTTTTTTAAAACATAGCTTTTAAGCACATTTTTTGATTAGAAAAATATTAATTTTTGTGAATCCTGGATTAGATAGATATTAATGCTCCCTCTCATATTTTGAGGTAATTCCACGTGCTATTTTCTGCAACACATACTTTGTTACCTCTCTGTAAGAAAAGAAATACAAGCATGTCATACCAGTCCTATAGTTCTGTATTTTGAGCATGAAAACAGCTGGAAAAGTTTAGTCTGCTATATATATATATATATACACCTCTAAATACACAAGATACTGCAATTCCTCAATTTAACACTACTCCTCTTACCTGAAGATGGTTACAAAAAATAGTTCTAGTTGCTGTAAGTTTTTTGTTGGTTTTGTGGTTTGTTGTTTTTTTTGTTTGGTTTTTTTTTTTTTACAAGTTGGAGTATGGTTACAAGATCTTAGATTACAAAATGCTCAATTCCATTAGCTTTTAAACTGACAAACAGGTATTTTAGGATGATATGCTTTTAAAGTTGTGTAGCTTATAGCATCTGCCATCGTAACAAAAGATAAGAGAAAGTTAAAAACCAACTTTACACTTTTTACTTAAAAACCACGTAAGAAATGCAATATGGAACATACTGAAATGGAAATTTTTTTAACAAACAATACATAGTGTTAACAATATGCATAAGCACTAAGCAGCAATTTTTTTTCCTTTTGTGATACTGCTCCAGCAATTTAGTTTCTTGTAGATTTAGGACTACAACTAACTGACACTGTATGAAGAGATCTGCAGTTGAAAAATTGACTCAAACAGTGTCTCCCAGAAGTTCTCTTCCTCTAAGTAACAGAAACAGGATTCTTCTTGTGCTCATTAAAAAGTTATTGTAAATTAAATCCCAACTTCCATGAGATTTACTTTCCTGCAGAAAATCACATACATGAAGATAACACTGTTATTTCTTAAGCTACTTAACAGAGCAGGT
This sequence comes from Burhinus bistriatus, assembly GCA_013397275.1. Lineage (NCBI taxonomy): Eukaryota > Metazoa > Chordata > Aves > Charadriiformes > Burhinidae > Burhinus > Burhinus bistriatus. Next base: position 300,368 of record VYXH01000323.1, read on the forward strand.
AACTACTAAATTTCCACAGGCAAAAGGCTGACAGCGAATCTTACATATTTTCTTTTAAAGAAAAAAAAACCCCAAAAACAAAAAAAGAAAACTTTCAAAGTGTTGTTAAAGCACTGTGTTATGGTTTTAAACTCAAGTAATAAAGCATGTCTGCAAGGCATTTCTTTCAGCAAAATCATGCCGCGTCAAGGGAACCAGCCCTATTACGGTGTTATAAAACTAGACTACTGCAGAGGGCTCTCAATTTCCCTATGCACCTTTTAACTCTAAAGACAAGTAGCTCATATTTGTATTCAAAAAAAGACTCAATTCAAGCATATGAAAGTTTACGGGCAACCCCTATCCCGCTTTGTGTCTTAAGCAAACTTTCCTTTACCTAGGACCCGGGCTTTTCCTTCTTCATGGGAGTAAAGTTCAGCCTTTGAAAATAATGAATACTTGAGATTAACATGATCTTTAAATACCTGCACTAGTCAAATGCTTTTACAGTGTTCTTTGTGCATCTTTCCACTCAAGCATAGACGTACTCCCTAGGGATTCAAGCTGTCCCATCAGTACCACCCATCTTTGGGCTAAGCCTCATTTGCAGGACGTGGCCCATAGCACTGTCTAGTGAAAAGTGCTAAGTCCAAGTTCACAGAATCATGTAGGTTGGAAGAAACTTCTTGGGATTTTGTAGTCCAACACCCCTGCTCAAGCATGGTCAGCTAGAGCAGGCTGTCAGGACCTTGTCCAGTCAGATTTTGAGTAACCCCAGGCATCGTGACTCCTCAACCTCTCTGGGCAACCTGTTCCAGTGTTTGACCACCACCCCCAGTTAAAAGGTGTTTTCTTGTGTTCAGATGGAATCCTCTGTGTTTTAACTTGTGTCCACTGCCTCTTAGTCCTGTCACTGAGAGCTACTGAGAAGAGTCTGGCTCCCCGGTCTTTATTCCCTCCCATCAGGTATTTACACACAGTGGTAAGATCCCCTCAAGCCTTTTCTTCCCCAGGCTGAAGAGCTCCAGCTCTCTCAGTCTCTCCCTGTGCTAGACCTGCTCCAGTAAGTTTGTATCTTTCTTGTACTGGGGAGTCCAGAACTGGACATAGTACTCCAGAGCATCCTCATCAGTGCTAAGAGTAGACAGGAATGATCATCTCCCTCAGCCTGCTAGCAAAGCTTTGGCCTTTGTTGCCACAAGGGTGCATTGCTGGCTCACAGTCACTTTGTTGTCCACCAGGACCCCAAGGTCTTTCTCAGCAAAGCTGCTTTCCAGCCAGTCAGCTCCCAGGGTGTACTAGTGCCTTGGGTTGCTCCTCAGGGAGCAAGACTTTGCATTTCCCCTTGTTGAACTTCGTGAGAATCCTCTGTCCAGTTCTCCAGCCTCTTGAGGTCCCTCTGAAAGGTGGTACATCACCTGGTGTTACCAGCCACTCTTCTCAGTTCTGTATGATTTGCAAGCTTGCTGAGGATGCACTCCATCCCATAATCCAGGTCACTAATGAAAATGTTGACTAGTATTGAGCCCTAGGGTACACCACTACTAACTTGCCTCCAACTGGACTCTGTGCCACTGATCACACCCCCTTGTAACACTGATTACGTTACTCATTTGGCCAGTTTTTAACCCACCTCACTTTCCACTTATCTAACCTGTACTTTGTCAGTCTGCCTACTAAAGTCAAGGCAGACAACACGGACTGTTCTCCATCATGCACAAAGCCAGTCACCTCGCTGTAGAAGGCAATGAGGTTGGTCAAGCATGATTTCCCCTTTGTAAATCTATGCTGACTACACCTGATCACCTTCTTGTCCTTAATCTGTTTGGAAATGCTTTCCAGGAGGATTTTCTCCATCACCTTCCCAAGGACTGAGGTGAAGCTGACTGGCCTGTAGCTCCCCAAATCTTCCTTCTTGTTTTTCTTAAAGATAGGAGTGGCATTTGCTCTTTCCCAGTCTACCAGAACATCTCCCAATCCCATTCAAAGATAATTAAGAGTGGCCTTGCAGTGGCATTAGCCAGCCCCCTCAGCACTAGAGGTGCAACCCGTCAGGCTCACGGACTTCCAGTTTAAGCGCACCCTAATCTGGTCCTCCAACACCAAGGTTCTAGACTTCCCCTCTGGTCTCAGGGGCTTGGAATTCTTGAAGGCTTGTTTTACTGGTAGAGACTGATACCAAGAAGGCATTGAGTACCTCAGCCTTCTCCATGTCATTTGTCACCAGTTTCCCTGCCTCATTTCATTTGACAGCAGGCTCATCATTTGCTGCTTATGTACTTGTAGAATCCCTTCTTGGTGTTCTTCCTCAAGGCTGAGGAACTATCCCACAGAAAATGGCTACTCTTGCTCCTCAAGCCACAGGACCTTTGCTAGACTCCCAGTGCAGTCCTCACAGATTCCGGGGCAATAAAGAAAATGCTTTCATTCCACTGGGGAGTGGTTCAGGAGTCCAAGCTGACTTTCCTAGCCTATGCTTTGTGCAGTGGAAGGCAACATACCAAAATGATATCTTTCATATTTTGCTGTTTATAATATCTATACATCTGTGTATTTCTACTCCTATCTCCAATTTCTGTGTAAATGGGTAATGTTATAGGTACGGCAGAGATATAAGAAGTAAAGTACTTGAAGGCTCAAGTACTGTATCAGAAATATGCACTGACTTAGTAAAAACCGACTACATTTTACATTAAGCAAAATAATGAATAAACTTTTCTGATTAGGAAGATGTAAAATAAAATGAGTGGTTTTCCCTGTAAATTTTACTGCAGAAGTCATCTTTATGACTTGTACTTAACCCTTTTCTTCTCATGCAGCATTACAGTATTTCCCCCCCACCCATCCCACAAAACAAAAAAACAAATATTCCACTAGTTGTTACAGATTGCACTTTTAAAGCACAGACTTGCCAGTCTTCTGCATTTCCAGTGTCCTATTTAAACAGTTGACATACACAGTCTTCATTTTATGAAACTGGAAGATTTCGCCTAAGTACTTCTTTTGACGCTGGAGAAATGTTATCTGGGAAAATTACTTCAAACTCTATAATTAAGTCTCCACGTTGGTCAGGATTTTTGGGAAATGGCAAACCATATCCTATAATTCTTCTTCTCATCCCAGGCTTGACAACTTCATTTACTGTCATGGGTATGGTTCTTCCTTCTATCGTTGGCACATTGATAGAGCTGCCACATAAAGCCTAAGGAAAGATTGTATCATGAGAAAAAAGAAATTGGTCAGAACTTTATTTGTACCTACAACTGAATTTGGATTATTTAGAAACGACTAGCATTCTAAACAGTATTTCCACTGTGCACTACTAAGATGTCAAGATTCAAATACAGTGTTTCTCTCTTATAAAGGCAATGCTTCAATTTGTCATTGAATATCACAGAATTTACCAGTCTTACACAATGGCCACTGGAAAGTAATTGAGCTTATATATCCTTCAAAAACTTTATGAAATAAAAAGGTAGTTGAGCACAGAGTTAACTCTTCACTCATACTTCTCTAGAAATGTCCAGCTTCTCAGTTTCCATTGCAAATTTAGAGTCCTGTTCCATTTTTTGTTTACATTGCCCAGGGGTTTACCCTAATACACCATCAACCTGGTATATCAAATTGCAGAACAACATTTAAGTGTCTACAAGCAGAGGCATATAAAATGTCACAGCCATCTTAGGTGAGCACTTGTGATGCTCAAAGAAAAGCAAACAACTATTTTGGTAGACCAAAATTAAAACATCACAGACTTTCTCCTGCTTTATCCAATAGTTTGTTTTCATTACTAGGATCTGTGATAACAACATTTTGATTCCTCCAACTTCACCTGAATCAGTACACTTGGTCTATACTGATAATGTCCAATTTACATAACAGTGCAATCAGTCTAAATAGGCTTTTATCTATGAAGGAACTAGATTACCCACATCAGCATTAAATATTGTCTTTTCTCCCTCCTTCATCCTATTTTAGGTGCTACAACTTCAGATGTATTTTTCGTTAAGAATCCTTTAAGATGGGAGGTCATAATGTACACAAAGAGCTTATAATGCAAGCAAGAGTTTATTTCTCGACCTAATGCTAATTAAGAAGAAAAAACACAAGACACGCAGAGCTACATTATTTTTTAAATAATGACCATGTCAGGGCTTTAGACCCTTAAGAACTCTGCTCAGTTGTCTTTCTTATTTTTTCTTTTGAAAGCCAATGTGTTTTGACTTGGAACGGAATTTTAAAAAGCTATACCATTTTTGTTATTATTTATAGCTCCTATAACACCTGTTCACAATAATTTATCCTCATGAAATCAATCTCTTTGTACTTTGAAATCACACTGAAATAACTTATGACATAAAAAAGGCAGACTTAGAATTTGTTGGCAGTGAAAATATTTAAGACATTTCTACTTTGTCCTACAGAAGTAGCAATCATATCACAGCAGTAAGGAACATACTATATTGGATGTATTTGTTAATTGTATTTGTGTTTGTTACTTCAGCCTAAAACATATTTAGCTAGAAAGGTAAAGTATGAGGCTCTAAGACATATCAACCTTTACTCTTATTCTTCCACTCTCATTCTCTTCCACCTCTATAGCAAACAGCTTGAAATAATACTCCATTTTTATCAAAACAGCTAACACTTCCACTATAAATAACTGTACTCTGCAGCCACACATCGCCTTTACAAGAGTGAAACTATTTAAAAAATAAAAAAACCACCAACAACAAAAACTTTATTGCTGCCATACAGCTTGTGCAGTGTAGCCATTGTATCATATTGTAACAGGCTTAAACATTTAGAGTTTTACCAAAAGCGAAACTTACCTCCCTTAAGCTGATCTTAACAGGATAGATAATATTTGATCCATCTCTCTTGAAGTGAGAGTGAGGTTTATCTTTAATGATAAAAACAATATCAGCTGGAATTGTGTTGGGTGTTTCATCACCTTCTTTTGGAAAAGTGATTTTGGTGCCTTCTTTCCATCCTCTTTTTATCTCAATAGTAAGAATTTTATCTTCTGTTCGGACACTTCTACCATCCGGGTTAAGCCTTTTACGTGAAATCCTCATCCTTTTTGTGCAGCCATGATAGATCTCTTCCAATGACACTTTAAGTTCATGGATTACAGGGGGATCTTGTTTACGACGTAATTGGCTACCAACTGTATTCCTTTCCCTTGGAAAACCATTCATACTAAAACTAGTGAAGGATCCAAATGGGTCACCATCCACCTCCATGTCTTCAGTGTCTCTGCCACCAGGCATCCTCCTTCCAAAGAAGATCTCAAAGGGATTTGTGCCACCAAAGAAAGCTGCAAATGTAGCATGCGGGTCACCATGGAAGGAGTACCGGAAGGTACCACCCTGTCCATCAGGTCCTCCAGCTCCTCCTTTCAGACCTAAATAAGACAAGTAAACAAAGTGAAAAACAAATGGAATATTAGTATAAGCTTTCCTATTGTAGAATGTAATGATATCAGAACTGATCAAAAAAGTGTTGCAATAGAGTGAAAGGTCTCCTTTTCAATGAGGACTCACCATCAGACTATGGAGTACCAACTAGTAATTCTATAGCTTGAACAGCAAAAAAATTTCTGAAGGTCTAGAATGACTTCAACTTCAGAAGAACTGCCAATTTTATTTTGTATGACTGAAGCCAGTTAATCAAAGAATTAGCATCTTAAAGCAGAAGACAGGTCTGTTTGACTTGATTTTTTTCTTGTGCTGCAGTCTGTTGGGAGTTGCATCCCTTTTCCAAGATCAATTCTGGGGAAAATTATGCACTATCACATGCAACATTTTCCACAGTTTCCACAGCTCAGCTTTAACCCAGTGTTAACTAGCTTTACCTCTGTTTTCCTGCAATTCAGTTTGAGTAAAAAGTAACAAGCCAATAGTCAAGCAGCCATATGCTTCCTTAATATTCAATTCAGAATCCCAAACATATGACAGCTTGTGTTTCTATGATATAAAATACATAAGAAACCTGGGAACTGTCTTCAATCCAGACACAAATAAAAATATCTTGGAAGTTCCCAAGGCCCATTTGGGTACAAAAATCTTGTATATATTGTCACCGTCTCTGTGCAAAAAATCAGAACATTCTCAAATAGCTTTGTTCTTTCTCTTCTATCTTCCATAAAGAGAGATTGACATCTCATTTCTTCCTGATAAGATTTCCCTTACAATTCACACTGGACAGTCTCTTGTATTTCCTGCTCTCTCATTCCAAACCCAGCTAAAATCGATTTTCTCAAATGCCTCTTTTCCAATAGGTGATCTCTAAGTATTTCTTTGTAGTAGTTAGTGCTCTCCTGCACTGGCCATTTCAGGATTTCTTCTTAAATCGTTAACATGAAAGACTGAAAGTCTTCTTAAGAGACTTTTATTTCTAAACTTACGTTTGGTTATTTTATTTTTTTGCAATCCTACAGCACCTCAGCACTACAGCTGCTATCCTACTTCCATAGCCATAAAGACATGAAGGTTTACATTAATGAAGCATGCATTCCCTATATTTGAAAGAGGTTGGTTCGGGTTTTTTTAGCTCAGTGTTTTAGAACTTCTACACATAAGCTTAATACTGGTTATCAACAGTAACCAAGACATTAGAATGAGATTACTTTCCCCCTCTCAATACCAGACCATATTAAAAGTACTTAGCAACATGTAGTACATCCTTCTGTTACAGTACTGTTCATGTCAAAAAAGCAGCTCAATGGATTCAATCTGTGATTGTAGAAGGACACCTCCTGGAATAGCTAGCCAAAAGCTGTTACTGAAAGTACATCAAGTTCCTGGCAGTAAAACCACTGAGGTTTCCTCCTTCCTCCCATCCCCTGCCTTTCCCTCACAACTACTAGTTACACTCTCAGATGCAACTGAAGAGCTCTGAGAGCAACTGAGGCATCAGAAGGTATTTCCAGATTCACCATTCTAAAATTTCACACTTGATTTAATGTTATGCCCCAAATAAATAGAAATCCATGTTTTGAACCTCTGTATTCAAGTATGCAATACCAGGATGCCAAAGACTGCATTGCTTTATATCCTTTAACTCAAGCTCTTTGGTAAAAGTGACTAAAATGGTATTTTGGGAAAATAGTTAGGATGAGCCGCTGCACAGTAATCTAAAATGTAAATGAATCCACAGAGTAAATAGGTTTTAAATGATATACAGAAAGGAGGCAGGAGGTGAGAAGGAAGAAGTGCAAGGCAGCAAAAGACCCAAGAGGCAACAAATGTCTGTGGTATCCACATAAACACTTTTTTCCTAGAATGCTTCAGTAACAGCACTAAAGCTTTGAATACATGCAATGGAACAAAAGGCCAAAAACCCCTGCATCTTCTGTAGAAGCTGAAGGTCTTCTACATGAACTTATGGATGTTAACAGTTGTATTAAGTCTTACGGATGACAGAGGACCGAATTTTATAATGCATTCATAAAAACCCACAATTTTCCCAAAAGTACTGCTATTTAAGTGTCTTCCTTGGTATTAGTAAAAGACTTGTCCTTGAGTGAATGGTAATGAGTGGACCTACTTGTCACAACATTAAGTAATCATTTCATGTGGAATTTCTGATACCATACATTTAAGGGAAGGGATGTTAATGACTTCCTCTGTTGCTCAATCATAAGACTGAAAGTCACATCGGTAACAAAAAACACTCATCCTCTCCAGATAACCATTTTAGGATAAATATGGCATTTCTGAGGCCTCATTCTCCTGGCATGTTATCACTGTTTACAATTAAAGCTAAAAAAATTGTTCTGGTATTTCATGACATCAGCCAAATTCTTTCCTCTCCAGGCAAGAAGCCAAGGACAACTACGGACTGGACACCTGGGCTTCTGCTCAGGACTGTCCTGTCTAGATCAAGCAGTCTGTCCTTTAGCAAAAATTTAAGAAAATTTTTCAACTGCACCTCAAAAAGTGCTAGGGCAAGGGAAGACAGCAGTAAGAGATCCCAGAGAGCTATTTATGGATCATACAAACTTTTTCAATTCAGTAACTTTTTGCCTGTCAACTATTTCGGATTTAAAAAAAAAAAAAAACAAAACCCAAAACATAAAAACACATTAAAATAAGAAATTAAAACTAGATCAACACTAAAACTGTGCAATACATTTTACATTAAAAAAATGATGAATCAACCTTCCAAGCAGTACAAATACACTGCCTAAATATCAACACATACCATGTTTTCATGCATCATCTATGTTTATTTTGTTTCATTCGAGATAATGAAAGTGACTGATCAGAGCGTAACAGAGACATACATACCTTCCTCCCCAAACTGATCATAAATGTCTCTCTTTTTGGGATCACTCAGCACTTCATAAGCTTCTGCAATCTCTTTGAATTTTTCCTCTGCGTGGGGAGATTTGTTCTTATCCGGATGCCATTTAAGAGCTTGTTTTCTGTAAGCCTTTTTGATATCCTCTTCAGAAGCCCCTTTTTCAATTCCCAGGATAGAATAATAATCTTTCCCCATCCTGAGTGTTGGAGGAATTCAGATTTTCCTTGCTATAAAGAAAGCAGTGTCCAGTGTCTTAACAACGAAGAGATGCTAGAGAAGGAAAAATAAAAATCTAATTTGGAATTGAAACAAACAGAACTGTTACAAATCAACAAACTCTCCAATAGGTCTACAAACAGTTTCTCCGTATTTCATTCTTTCCCCGTTGCTCATTTATAAATAATTACACACAGTGGACAGAACACAGCCCTCTTTAGAGTCCTCCCACCTACAGTACGTGTCTCCGCTCTTTCTAGAACGACAAATAATACAGGACGTCACTTCCCCGACTGCCCCAGCTGAACAGTCTGCACAGCTTTCACTCTCTCACACGCACGCATGCGCACGCACACACACGCAGAGCAAATGCTTAACTTCTATTTCCTCCCTTCTCAAGCAACTAGAAAGTCTAAAGGTGCTTTTCACCACCAGGGCTGAATCCAGTCAGCTCTAAAGATGTAACTACCCTAGCAGAAATGCAGCAGCCCATATAAAGTAATTACAGCGTTTTACTTCACAGTTTCTATAGAGACAGCTGCACATGTAACTGTTTTCCAAATATATCAACATGGATTTGTATCCTGTCCAGCAAAGACTACGAAGTACTTTAGACCCAAGTTAACAACAAAGCTTCAGAAAGAGTAACTTCATTTCTTTAAAAATAAAATTAAGCCACCCTCAACCAGAATTGACTGCAGACATACTATTAAGCAGCAACAAATTGAATCTGAGCAAAAAATACCACTCAGTTTACCACAACTCAAGCTACTCAAAGCAGACCAAAGCTGGGTTCCTTCCCCCCTTCTACACAAGAGGCAATATCAAGACTATTATACAAGTATGACAATATATCAAGCAAATAGCTTTCATCTGATAATAATAACAGAAAAATACCTGGTTCCTACAGATTTGTTTTATAATACATAGTGCAAATTTTACTACTGAAGTATTTGTCACGCTCTGCAGAGGGAATGGCATGAAGTTTCAGCCTGAAAGATTTCTTTCGCCTCTTAGTTAAGAGCTATACGTCAAGAGATTATCCTTACTTGTCAGTATGGTGATAAAACTTCAAGACTGACTAGCATAGCTTGAAAATACTCCTCCCTGCAACAAAGTATTAAATATGCCAGTTTTAGTCATATCTAGAAGTTACCTGTATGAAGACTTCTCTAGGCTCAATTGCTTTCCTTCTAATGATTAAAAAGCTTAAGCAATGCAGCATATAGCAGCCAGGGGACCATCAAACTCAAGCGAACACTAACCTTCTGACCCAGGGAGCATTATATTTGAAGGTGTTTTCCAGAACCTAATGTAACTTAAAAGGGGGCTGATCAGAAGAGACAGAAAATTTCACCTTGGCAAGAAAGTACTAGAAAAAGATTTGGGACCACAAACACATCATCCCCCTATTCCTCACATCATATCTATTCTTTTCCAATTTCTGCATTAGAATTGACCAGATTCTCTCAATGCATCCAGGATTTGCTTAATTATTTTCTTCTAAATTCCCCTTGGAATAGGGGTGGAAAAATGAAGACAGAACAGCACAAAGATAAGATTTCACCACAATATTTGAGAAAGCAAGAACTTTTGCATATCTGTAGTTATTAGTTCAAATGTAACAGAGGCCAAAGGGTACTGAAAGAGGGAACCAGATACCCTTGCCACCAAATCTCTCAGGACTTACTTGCATTTTCGGAACATTGGGAGCCACAAGGTTACAGAATCAATTATCTTTACCGCTGAAGGAAGAAGTTGTAGCTGAACTCCACATGGAATAAAGCTAGTCTTTTACTAAACACTCTGTTCATCTTTCTTTAAATAATGCTGCTTTTATTAATTTACTATTAGTATTTCAGACAAATTCTTGTAGACCTGTGTCCTAAATTGAACATTTTCTCCACAAAGGAATTCTGAAAACAGTAGGTACAGCACCTTGAATTAAAGCAGGACTTCAGTTGATTTAATGCAAAATATAACATCACTCCCTAAGAAGCTACTTTATGTACACATTTTAATGGGCAGTTTTAACTTTACCACACTCAAGAAATGGTTGCAAATATGATAAGTTACCATCCAGCCCTAGCAGTTACCATAACTCTGAACTACAACAGCGAACTAACTTCACCACTATTGACAGAATAAGATTTAGAGCAGCCTTAAATTCTTTTGCAAAACTAGCAGTACAAGGAGTTATTATGCTCAGCTGTGATCCCACAGTATGGTTTGAGCAACCTCTGGTGGGGTCATAACTTACACCACCTGAAGTATTCCCAGCAGTGAGTGTCCAAGAGGGACCCCATGATATTTGTGTCACTCTGCTGTCATATAATAGAACTGTCAGAACAGCAGCAGCTCAGACTAGTTTCAGGACTGTATTTTTCATTATGTTTTTCAAAACTTCTGGTTGATCAGAGGGACAGAGGGTACCTATGCTAGTTTAAAAACAAAGTGTTAGAAACTTCCCCCTTTGAGAATACTATACTAAACACTTACCTCTTCTTTTAAATATCAAAAGAATACTCAAGGAGCTAAAATTAGCAAGGCTTAGTGCTCCCCTCCTCCCCTCCCCCCCCCGCCCATTTTGTAAAACACGGTAATTTATTTCCAAGGTTTCATTATAAAAAAATGTAATAGTCAGGATTTCTTCTTAAATCAAAAGTTTCTTCCTCTCCAATGTCAAAACTTACAGAACAAATTCTGGTAACAACTAGGACTTTTTGCTGACAATCACAGTGAGTAAGTGTTCAGGCATCCTTTCTCTCCCTATGGAGCAGAACATGCTATTCTGGCATAAGTGCCAAGTTATACCCTAATTAGGTAAGTTATTCCCTAAAAATGAAATTACTTAAGATTCTGAGCGAGATGTACAGCAATGAATACATTACTTCTACATCCTGCCCTGCATGAGATCTTCATGTCAGAATGAATTTACAATCTGGAATGTCATATCCTCTAAGAGTTGATGTGATAACTGGAGCATCTCCCTCCAGAAAGCATGTTCCTTCTTTTTCTTCCACGTTAAGACATTCCTTTTATCATATAATCAGAGATCTTTTGGAAATACAAGTAGGTGGCAGTTCCTCTCAGATGCTTATCAAGTTCTTTAAACAATTTGTAATAGATTGAGAGATATGACTCTCTTAGAATTAGTGAATACTTTTTTTTTTTTAACTAAAGCACTAGCATGCACAAGAGTCCTTGCATTTCAGTAACCCCTTACTTCAGAGATTGACACCTTGTGTCCAAGGTACAAGGCACCTGTACTGTACACACATCTGTTCATGCACAGTTCTAATTGCAGCCACTTCTTCTGCATTCCTCACCTATTAAACCTCAGAAATAAAGCTGAAAAAGACAGGACTAAATCACAGAACAAGTTAAAGAGCAAACAAAACCACAAAGGCAAATTCCAGACAGATCACAACTATAAATATACATGTGCACATAAATGTCAAGGCAGAGGAGCCAAATTCCTTCCCAGAAAAAGCTCTTTCACAATTAAGTACCATAATATTTGCAAACCCACTTTAATGAATGGAATAAATTGACATTTGTCTACAACGGTTTGAAGAAAGCACATCCATATACAATAGTAAAATTTCCTGTAAGATCATCCATTATTTTCCCAGAGAAAAAAATGTTGATAAAGACTTTTCTCCCCACCATCTTTAACTGTATGTAGTTGTTGACTGAGCTATATTTATACTTTTGGACTGTGAATAAGACCTTTTACATGCAAACCCCACTCATGAATGCATTAAATAAGAGTTTCACTACAGAAATATTCAGTAGCTGGTCTCATATACAGCAATAAATTTTAGAGTTTACAACAGAAGCAACAAATAGATGATTACTTTTTTTTCATATATCTAACAGAAAATGCAAAGCGAAACCTGCAGAGCACAACAGTTCTTTCTAATCAGTCAATGGCCCTAAAACAAAAGCTACATTTAGTCAGGCACTTTATACCCATGTAACTACCCAAATTTATCAAACATTTACTTCATTTCTCTGCAGAAACATGCTGCTACTGTGATGGAAGTAGAAAGTTCATAGTACATCAGGATTCTGGGGCTGATTTTACAAGAAAGTGAAATACCACATAAAAACTTAAAACAATTAATAGAATTATGAAGTTACAATAGACAGTGACCTTAACTTTGTTAAACAGCATACTTGAGTAATCAGGCACATTTATCTCTTCTTATTGCATACCTTGTGTCTTTGAGACACTCTACTTGTAAAAAATTCAAATTGAAATGCACCCCAAAGTATTTACCAATTTGCGTACTACATACATCATAATTTCTTTCCTGAGGCACATGCAACAATGCAATTTAATGTAATTCACTGACAATTGAAGCTTAAATTAACAAGGTTTGTTGACTTTTAAGCCCTCACACATTAAAAAGGAAGAAATATAGTGGGATAGGTATAGACATCCTTTACAAAACTATCAGGCTTCCATTAGAGTATAGATAAGTCACTGTGAAATAGTACTTCATTGGACACATACCTACTATACTTTCTATATTTAAAAGCTGATAGTGCTGTCCAGAAAGATCTGGTCTGATTATTTTTGGTTCAAGAGGAGATACTAAACTAAATTGCAGGACAGAAAGTTATCCAAGACATTAAATTCATTATACTTAAGGTATACCAGCCCTAGCATAAACAAAAATATTTTCTATTTTTATATTGGCGGTATCTGCTTCAAAAGAGTGTTTTATAATATTACTGGAATATAGATGAAGTTATGCTCCTGCCAACAGGCCAAAGGACATGTTTTTAAGGTCTTCTGTGGGGAAGCTTACTTTAAATATACATTCCAGAGTCAATATGAATTTACAGCTCAAGCTCAAACGTTAAATCTCAAAACAGATACTGGTATCACCCAGAGATATACTGTTACCATTTCTGAACTTTCAAAATGAATTTTTAAGCCTGTGATTCATGCAGCCTTCAATTTTACTTGGAACATCTACACAACAAGACAGCAGGCACTGTTAGCAATTTTTTAAAATTACTTTTCTTTTTCTCTTTCTTTTCGTAACAATAGACAAAAAAAGTTAGAAATGCTATGCACAACTGAAAATGTCCATCACATTTTCACATTAAAACTTCCTATTGTTTATTTTATATTAAGTCCTAGGGTTGGGTTCTTCAGAAAATCACTATTTCCCACTACACATATATTATGACCTATGTAGAAGTACACACAATACTAGAAAAAGAAAAAAAATAAAATGAACTGATCTAAGTCTCAAGTAGATTTTATATTATACATGGTTACAACTAACCTTCAAAAACATGACTAGGACACTAGCCACACATGCACACTGATCCTTCATCACAGCATAGCAAACTTACATGTCATTAACATAAAGATTTGCTTTCTCATACCTGATTCCTGTCTACCAAGTCACAATCTCTACTATAGCTGAAGAAGAAAAATACACTTGGAAGAATGTTCCAAATTTAACTTTCCACCTCCTAGAGGGAATGAGCATCTTCTTGAAAGTACGCAAAGTTCTTACGACTCAGCTATGAGGTATTGCATTGATGAAAACGCTACTAACCCCCCTTACTTCACAATGGTATCATTAACTACTTCAGTCAAGTACCAGACTGCACTTAGAAAACAAAAGGAAACATCCAAAGTATGGTCACACAAAGCAAAACACACACACAAAGTATTTTCATCTACAGATTAAGGCTTCCCTTTTCTGAAAGAATACAGCTTCCACAAGTGCTTTTCAATTCCTTACTTAGATTCAGTGTCTTTTTCATTACCCACCGACACAAATTTCTGTAAGAGGACTCTTCTTCAAAACAAGTTGATTGGTCAACTAGGAAAAATGCCAATCACGCAAAGCATTTAACAGGTTCCCTAATATTACTGACTACGCGTATTTACCACACTCACTATCACAAACTTCAAGTAGTTAACGACATTGTTGCCATACATACTTTTGTAAACATCTATATAGAAAAGTGTACTGTGATGGTAAGGAGAAATATCTTCTCACTGTTACAAAATAAAATAATAATTAAAAAAATCAAATTCATAAGGAAGCTGAAGTTCTGCTTCCCCCAAGAAAATGTTCAGTTCTGACAAGTTCTGCACAATTTACTATTAAGTTATCAGTTTGGGACAAAGAAAGCAGAAAAATATAGTAGTCAAAGTTCTCCCTTTCAATTTTACATATAATAAGCCCACATTTTTGTCCAAACTATTTTTATTTTTGGCTCAGGAATTTATCCAAGACTTAAGGAATTCTGACCTGAAACAGCCCATATGCAAAGGAAGAGTTAGACTTAATCACGCATTTATCACACTGTACCAGTCAGGTTTCTCGCATGCCACCAACCTTCCCATGTTGGTTACACAACAAGTAAAGATGTTCAATATGATGAACAGTTTAAGGCTTCATAATTGCTTGCTCTTTCCCTCCAAGACTAGTTGCTTTTTTCCGATTGTATTAATGTTTAAGTTTTATAGCCTTTCTGGTAATTGTTTTAAGAAACAACATACTGCTGCAATACCAGTCTTTCAGGTTCTCAAGTGCTAACATATTCAGACCCTGAATATGTTTTCAATATTGTCACATAGGAGTATTTTATTGGTTATACATACACTTTATACATATGCCACGGGCTTCCGCGTTACACTTTTCTCAGGATGAATAGTATAACACATAACAAAATAGATATTGCTTAAAAAAGATAGAAGAAGTACTGATTAATTCTGATTAGTGTCAAAAAGAATACAAGATCGCCTGGTAGCCAGGGAAAAAAAGGCAAATGAAGCGTTAGGAGTTACTAGGAAAAGAATAGAGAACAAACCAGAAAACATTATTATAGTATCATATAAATAGTACATCTACACCATAACTCTGTGCAGGTCTGTTCCCCTCAAGTCCTCAAAACCAAGTACAATTTTTTTCCCTAAATGTTCAGAGAAGGACCATAAAAGATTATCAAAGATATGAAAGTCCTTCCACATGAGAAACAACCGAGGAGGCTTGAGTTCTTCAGTCTGTAAAAAAGACAGAAAGAACTCACAGAGGTCTACAAATGATGGAGAAAGGAGGAGACATGAACTCTTCATGGTGTACTCCCATCTAAGCCAGAGCCACTACGCGAAACTAGCAGAAGCCAGTTTCAACAATAAAATTAAGTGATAGAATTGTCTGCCAAAGGACACTGGAAACTCAAAAATGGTTTCAGTGGTACACTGAAAAAATACCATTGAAGAGATTCACTGCAAGTTTCTCAACAGAGAAGCTAGAGCAGGAATTCCCTGAGCTGCAAATATCTGGAAGCTAAGAAGGTGGAAAAGAGGACCAAGCCTTTACTTTATTCCAACTTTCCCTCAAGCATCTACTTAAGGCCACTTTCAAATGCAAATTACTGGGCTAAACAGACCACTTAACAGACAACCAGTTCAGCATTCTCTAGGTGAGCACCCTCATTAGATTCATGAAAGTCTCAATATAATGCAACTCAGTCACTTCCATATTCTAAAGAATGAACACTTGCTAACACACAAGCTTAAACTGTGAGCATTGGCACTATGTAATCAACTTCAGTGACAGACAAATGCTGTCTAAATGTATGGGTTCAGCCAAGCGCTAGAGGTCTGCTCCAACTAACATATTAGAAGAAAAGTATTTGAGTACTCTTTACTCTAGCATGCTTCCTTGTCATATAACTGGAGTATTGTGTTGTATATGTTTTCAAAAAGCACTCATTTATTAGTACTGCCAAGGAGGGCTGGTGGTGGTTTTTTTGTTTTGGGTTTTTGAGGGGTTGGTGTTTTGTTATCGTTTTGGGTTTTTGAAACGTACAAACACTAGAGGCATATTAATTAAAACTGACTTGAAATTACAATCCAGGGTACCACTTGCAACCATTCTGCCTCTTTCTCTCCTGTCGCCTCTCCATTTGTTCCTATGAAACAAAGTATCAGTTGCCTATAGGCTCTCAGACCATTCACACACCGAAAAAAAAAAAAAAAAATTGAAAAGACGTGTAGACCTCTACCCTCATCTTCCTACCCGCAGATCTGTTTATTATACAAACCTTGGAAAATAAGCAATGAATATTAAGCATATCTGTATTGTTTTCCACCTAAGTGAAATAACCATGGGTGTTGATTACAATAAGCAGACTTTTTTAAAACAGATATTTAGGAACACTTGTAAGGATGTTTCTAATATTCCTGCTTTCAGTAAGAGTGAGGCTTAATTTGACATTAACACTCAATGGATTCAGCCCCTCTTACAGCACAGAAGGGGCAGCAATCTCCCCACAAGTACAGGGAAAGAATAACCAGCTCATATCCTACTCTTTCTGCAGTCCAGCATTCTCCACCCCACGGACCAGGGCCAGCTGGCACAAATGAAGGTTAACATTTGCTCTGGGCTAGCTGAGACTGGACGCAAGGCCAGCCAGCTCAGACCCTGGGAACCACGACTGGCTCCGTACCAGTTCTTCCACCAAATGACTCCTGATGCAGGAGAACTCCTGTGACCTAAGAGCAGTACTATGTACTGATTAACAGGAAAGGGACAATGGAAAAATAGTGCTAGTTTCCACAATAACCCTTACTGACTTTCCTTCAAGAAATCGGAATGTAAAAAGATTTTTTTAAAAGGCATTTTAAACGCATTTATCTCAATATCCTACATACAGTTAGTTATCACAACTACCTTATCAGTTAGGAAACATTAGGATGGGCAGACTGTTTCATTTAGTATCTATTTCAATACAAGTAGCATACAACAGCTCCTCTTTTAGCCTTTCACCTGTAGAAAAGGGAGGGTATCTGCCACCTGTAACAATTTATTGGTGTTTACCTTAACTATGGTAGCAATTCCTTCATTCACAGCAAAGGAATCCTAAGGGGTTTCTTCCACCAAACAATGTAATTAACGACCTGTTGTCTCAGCAAAGAGGCAGCAGCACAGAATTCAGGGCACCTGTAGAATAAAGATAGTCCTTACAGGTTAGCTCTTGCTAAAAATCTTTGGGAAGCTGGCACTGGCATGACTCAGATGTGACCTGATCTGAACCTGATGTCTTTCTTTCCAATGGGTCTCAGCCTATCACTTAAGTATTTGGAATCATTCTATTTTAAAAGAAAAACAGCCCCAACACACTGCCAGTTTGGAACATTCAGTAGTGGAACATAACACATTATAGAAATATTTTCCTAACAGTGAAGATACTCTACAGCTTTGTACTGAAGAGCGATAGGCTCATCTAGAGTTGTACCACTACTTCAGTCATGTTCCATAATTAAGGAACAGACAGAAGTCACGTCTGCAAGTCATTTTTTTATTCTTGCAAAAGTATTAGATTTTTTTCTAGCAGAACAGCTGAGAGAAAAAAAAAGAGTGAATAAACATGACAGTTATCATAGTTATGGATCACATGTAAGTTGGGGAAGGACAAGTGGAAGAAGCCTGCACAATCCCTATCCACACTCTACTTGGTTACTTTTTTCCTGTAATAATGACAAAAATTAATAGTTTCCAGCAGAAAATAAACTATTTTCTCTGTCTTGATGAAGAGAGGTAAGTCCAAAAAAATAAATCCACTTGGAAAAGTGACTCGGCTACACCATAGTGTTTTAAATTGCTGTTATGCTCAAACAAGATAAAGGTTATTAATGCATTACCAAATAAGGAACTGCACACATTTTTGCTGTGGACATGTGATCCCACTGTTCTTACATAAGCAAAAGGAGATGGTCACACTAGATGCTTTTTCCAGAGTGCGCTCGTCAAAATCCCACCCAGCTGCTCTGATTCATGCAGCTAGTTTTACATGCAAGGCTGAAAACACACACACTGAACCGTTGTATAAAGACAGGAATTTGACAAGGAGATGCCAGAACAACTCTGTTTAACCTGAAAGGAGAACATATGTCAGCATACCCAAACTCACTTGATTTAAGTAGAAACAATAAGAATGTACTTCTGTTCACCTACAGAAAACAGAAATACAGGCAGCCTTAGTTATATTTATCAGAATCCGCTGTAATAGAAGTCAAAATAGCTGCTCATTAGCCTTTCAAATGTTTCAACCACATCCCACAGCTCAAATCAGGTTTCTTAGTTGTTTTTCCCCCCCTTAGTCAACCTAGAAGAGTTTTGGGAAAAGAAGATGGGAGAGGGGAGTTTGATAGACCTCTGTTGCAGTTAATCACTTAAATTACTTTATTCCTCTAGATTAAATGGTGCTAGGTAAAGAAGGTACAACATGGAAAGATGAACAATTAAGCAGAAAATGTCTAGATGTTCTAAAGCGATGATGTTTTAAAGCCATAGCAAATTTCAGCATCTCTTCTACTAAAAAACTATAGAAATTCTACAGTTTCCTGAACATATTCCTTCAAACTCATAATAAAAGTTTAAACTTTGCATGGTAACAAGAAAGACATTTCACTGTAGAAAGCAACATATTTTCTTTTTAACCTTTTCCCTGCTCCTTCTGAAAAAATGCAGTACAAAGAACAGTGATGAATTACAGGACAACTGAAAATAAAAATTATCATTTCCGTAACTATTTAATGAAAATGCTACACAGAATCAGTTCATTCATGGGACATAACCCTAACAGACAACAACCTGTACAAAGGAAGTAAAAGATCTCCTCTTTATATTCCCTGTAGAAAATGCCAATCCATAGCCAAAAGGTTTACAGGAGTATGATTTTTTTCTTTAAGCTAAACTTATGGAACCTCCTGTTTTCTTGCTCTTCAGATCAAGTCATATCACGACAGCCACATCACTGGTTTTTTTGAGTGGTAACTGAGACTAACCCAGCAACATACATCCCTTTCCAAGTCTATTCAGCATTGTTACTGAGGGCTCATTTTTAAATACAACTGGGCTTTTGGTGATTACACCAAGATACTTTTAACCACCAACAGATACTGAAGTAGCAGTTAGACTACAGCTTTCTCTAAGGTGCCTCTGGATATCTATTTATTAAAGAAAAAATACCCTTATACATTCAAAAACTTCACTGCAAACATTTATTTTTCCCAAAACATGCATGTAATCCTTACAATAAAGTTTAAGAGGATTTTCAGTTTAGATAAGCTTGTCATAATCATAGTTTTATGGACTGAAAGGATTAGTCATTTAGAGCTTCTAAAGCATCTCTTCAATTTTTCCTTCCTCACCCTCAGAAGAGATTTACCTTTCTATGCCAGGTTTGGTTCTTTTTCAATTGACTCTGTGATATATGCACAATTTGTTTAAAAATAAGGTGCTCTGACTCACAAATTAAGAAATAAAGATGTTAGCTGTAATTAAACAGTATCAGAAAGAATAGTAGGGAAGTACATCAATCCCTTTAAAGTAATCAAGCCTTTCCCACTTTGAGATGAGAATTCTGAACATTACTGCCTTAGTTCAAAAAAATATGTATTTACACACTTATTAGCAGGACTTGAATGCATATTCTCCAGTGCTCTGCCGATAAGAGAAATACAGTAGACACTTCTATCCCCTACAGCTACTATTGCAATAATTATTTGTTCTCCCTTTAGAAGTCCCTCTGTCCCCATCTCTGCCCTTCTTAACCCCCGTTCACATGCAACTTCCATGCTTTCCTCCAGGAACCAATTTATGTCAAACAAGGCCCATCACACTTTTTCTCCCCAGTCTGGGATGAGTTTTGCAGATGCTAACGGCAAACAAATTCTTTGGGCTCTCGAAACTTTCCTTCCATGACACCCACACAAAAACATCCAACCCCCTTGAACGAGTAGGACACTGAAGATTGATGACCACATTATCACACTGACTAATATTATCCAGCTGCCTTTTTGCACTACATTTGTTCTATATGGCGATTCACTGTCTCATTGCGTACTTCAGTTGTATTTAAGGAAGAAGTCCATGTTCTCCGATTTAGCCTTCTGTATTTATGACACACCTAATGCGATTTGATAGCCTTCTGTAAGCTAGTAAAAATTTCAGAGGCTAGTCACGTTAATCTTTTACTGCTCAACTGTCCTCAAGCCCAGAATCTAATTTGCTGGTAGACCTCAACAGACACCTTGGCGCAAAGACACCCTCTTCCCTTTTAAGTTTTACTATTACATTTCCTTTCAGCAGCTTCAACCCACTTCTAGTTTGAAATCAAATACATATGAAGTAAGATTCACAAGAGTAAAATGTGCAAGACAAGTGCTCTAAAGAATCTAAAATACTCACACAGCTTTTCTTCAAATACTTAATACAGTAAAACATTTTTGCTAAGAAAAGTAGCATGACTAAACGTAAGCCAAAACCCCTAAAGATTTGGGGATTTTTGAAGCTTACTATATAAAAGTTGGTACACAGGGGATCAGATACGGGCTTAGGGAGCAAATTCACTCTTGCCCTTCCCCCAGAAGGCAAGAGGAAGGCTGGGTTATCATCACTGAATGAAGGCAGATGTGGCAGCAGCTGCAGCAGAGCTGGCTGCCCTTCCTGTTCAACATTCCCCTCCCACAAATACTTTTTCCTACCCCCTCCAATTCCTCAGTAGCAACCCATGCCTCTGCATTTGTCTGGAATGAAGCATAATAGGACTATTTGCTGACTAGCAAGACACAGCTGGCCATCGCTTGCATCATCCTGGGTAGGTGAATTCTGCACAGTAATCTTACTACTTCAGTCCTAAAAACTGTTCCCCTTGACCCTCATCTCTCTCAAAAGAGAACTTAATTATGAGCATTGTATAGATTTTTCTAGATAGTTTAAGTTATGCATTGATATTTACCATTTTTCCACCCGTACATTCTCTTTCAGATGCAAACTGTGGATCTGAAATTTGTAATTACTAGTTTGGTGCACAGGTAGTAAACATGAAAGCTCATGACAGATCAACAGTTGTTTGGATATAGAGCATATGCAGAATCTTCTCTCAGTAGTTACTCAAGGGAGTTTTCTACTGATAATGTTGCAGATTCTGGACACCCTTTGCCAGTGCAGGAGCATCAGCTGACAGGATCTGCATCAGTTGATCTAAATCTCCTAAAGTGATGATATAATCACAAATCAATTGCAAATCTCCTCACACAAGCAGTGACTTGCAAAAAGCACAGTGGGCAGATGTAAAGCTGTCACAATGGTTATCCTTCTCTGATAGACTGTAATCACTTTTCCTATATAGGTGTTTAGTGCAGTGAGACAAAGCTAAACCAAACACAATACCCAGAGAGTTGCAGAGGCAACTTCACGAGAAACGCAATCTTTTAGTTTATGACCCTGTGAAAGGTCTCCTTACCTGTACTAGCAAACGACTCCTTTCAGGACTGCCTTACCCTTTAGTCTGGTCACCACAGATCAAAGTTTAAGACAATTGTTAAAGGGAAAAAAAACCAAACAACCCAACAACAGAACAGAAATCAATGCAAGCATGCACTGAAGTGTCTTAGTTTATGCATAGAATTTGGGTCAGTTCCACACTTTTACATGTATGCTTTTGCAACGCCTGAACTAGCTGATTTAGAAATATCCTGAGTACCTTTTGGTAGAAGTAAGGATTCCTTCATACACACAATATTTTATTTATTTATTTTTTAATCAAAAGTGGTTTGTTTGTGGGGTTTTTTCCCCAGAACTCTCCATTACTTAAGTCTGTGACAACCCACACTATACAAAAAATTTTCTGAGTTGTCAGAGTTTTCATTTGAACTACCTGTTTCTCAGTAATCACATCTACCAGAATGTTCTAGTTGTTGTTTTCAGTAATCATCAGACTACAGCCTGAAAACCATGAGAGATGTCATTATCTAATCAATTTAGTTAAGGGAGACAACTTTTTTCCAATCTCAAAAAGAAATACTGAAAGACATTTTAAAACTCCATATTCTCCGTTACCTATTATGTTGCCTGCTATCTAATTATTAAAATTCTGAAAGGTAAGTGGTAGATGTCTTTACTACATATCCTTTAGTAAGAATGAGTTACTGTAGAACTGAGGCTTATTTTACACAGCAAAACAAAAGTTCTCTTGCTCTAGCAGCACAGTGCAAATACTTGCTTACCATTTTAATTTCTTAGAAGGCAGATTTGAAAAAACAGGCAATGATTAATTTTTGCAAGCGAGAAAGCAGAATAACCTGGCATATGCTGCTCTAACAAGCCAGCAAAGCATTTGAAAGAATATTGCAGTTAGCACTGTTAAGGGGTTGCATCCTCACCCCACGCCATTAAGAGATTAAGGAAAAGGAATTAGTCCCATAGGGATAATTTTCTCAACAGAAGTATCACTTAATAAAGGGAAATGGAGATAGAGTGCTTAAGAGATATGGTTTTCTACCAGATAGGTCCTAAGTTCCATCGTGGGAAATACAGACAGAAGCAACTTTTTAATTGTTGATAAAGGTCATTAGATCAACTTCGGAACAGTGAAAATAAGGGCATAATATTTATACAGTATATAATATTAAAGATCTGACTCCTCTGTAATTTGCTAAATTTCATGTTTTAACTATCTGAAAGGCCTAAGAAATACAGTGACTTCAAGAATGTGGAAGACTGAGGAATCACACATATACTAAATATCTCATCTTTCAAATGAAGCGTCACCTTGAGCAGCAGTAAAAAGCTGATCAAAATTCCAAAATTAAGATTCACTTATCATTAGTTGTTTATGAATGCAACTAGAACACTTGTAGTACCAGACAAGAGTGTTCTCATTAGCCCAAGGCATTATAACCGCTTAAAAATGTCATCAGTGTTATATAGTTACTGCCTTGTCTCACAAAACTTAGCGAAGACTCATTATCCCATTTTGTAACAATAAAAACCAAAGTACACAGACGCTCCACATCTTCTAATAAGCAAAGAGCCATAAAAGACATAGCCAGTAGCCAGTATTAACGTCAATGCATCATAGTCAACTACTATTGCTCAACTTATTTATTTGCATAGCATGGCTGGTATACACAGCCAAATTCTCAATAACAAAGGAAATGAAAAAAAAAATCGTTCAAGGTCAAATTATTGTTTAGAAATAGCAGAGTCAAGCATGAAAATGAAGTTCCCACTTTCCAAATCTATTTTTCCTTCCCCCCCTCCCCCAGTTAGCACTGCTACATTAATGGAAAGTATATGCTAATTCTTCTGAACAGGCTTTTTCAGCAGAAGTATCTCAGCAGCAAGTTTCACCTAGCTCTAATTATACACTGTAATCTGCCTAAAAGCATATAGGAATTTTAATTTTGTGGAATATATTAAACTTAAAACTCTTTTGAGCTACACTACTTCACAAGTTTT
Organism: Burhinus bistriatus; assembly: GCA_013397275.1. Taxonomy (NCBI): domain Eukaryota; kingdom Metazoa; phylum Chordata; class Aves; order Charadriiformes; family Burhinidae; genus Burhinus; species Burhinus bistriatus. The sequence continues at coordinate 324,169 of VYXH01000323.1, forward strand.
ATAGTAGGAAAAAACCCTAGCACGTGTTTTCAGCTTCCTTCGGTGGAGTTCTCTGGACTGGAGACACAGGATAATCTGACCTCAGCAGCAGCACTGCTGTCTTAAGATCTACTAAAATGATCCCATTTATAAACAGCCAGAACTGAAGGGACCAATGAGAAACCAGGAGCTTCTTAAAGCAGCATGGAACTACAAGGCTAGCCAAGAGAGAAGACAGCAAAATGCATCTTCTCATATGACTTCAACAGGGTTGCTCCCTCCCTGCATATAGCCTAAAACTACGCAAAGTCCAAAACAATAGTTCTTTAATTAAAAGTACTGACAACAGAGAAACAAAGACTCATTTAGGTTGGAAGAGACCTCCCACACTTCAGTTTAAAAGTACATGTTTTTAAAAAAAGCACGATATTTATGTAATCGAGGAGCCCATGAAGAAGTTACAGTTTGAGATATATAAATAAATTTTTAAAAATTGCAAAGCATCCCCTCAGAATAGTACAGAAAGCAGTTCTACAGCTTAGTTCCCCTTCAATATTACCTAACCTCTACCGCTATGATAGCTAAGTATAAGTTCTATGACCTTATCTAGATGTGAAGCCTTTGCAACACCGTCATCCATACTCAGCATGTCAGTTCATCCCCACCAGGTCACAGGACCTAAACAGGGCCCAGATTAAAGCATTACGAGCTCCAATTTTTTATTAAAGCTTGTGCGTGCGCAGCCAGGAAAAAAATCCTCCCTGCTGTAAAAACTATACAATACAAAACTGTACAATAGCCATGATCGTTTTCAACTAAGAAATAAACAACCGTGGACGCTGCAGGAGGAGGCAAGTGAGCTCCCTGAAAGGTGAAAGGAAGAAGCCTGCCCCGTTTTCCCGTTTGCGGGGCGGTGGAACGGCCGAAAAGCCGTTCAGAACAAGGGACACGACGGGCAGAGCGCCAGCAGGAGCGGGGCGGAGGGGACAGGCCGGGCCCCGCCTCACCGCCCCGGCCGCCGGCTCTGCCCCCTCCGCGGGGTTCGGGAACAAGCCCGACGAGGCGCCCCTTGCCTCTCCAGCTACCGTAAAGCCCGCACCGCTAGACGCCAAGGCTTCTCTCCCTTCCCCCGAAATGGAGCTTGTATTATTTTCCCTAGCTGTCACACGGCGGGCACACCCGACAGCGCCAGGCGGCCGCGCACCGCCGGCCACCGCGGCACGACATTAGGAGGAGCCCCTCCACAGGCTGCGCCGAGCTCAGGCGGGAAAGAGGCCCGGCTCCCCGCTCCGCTCCCCGCTGCTACCCCCACCGCCCGCTCCTCAGCC
>VYXH01000323.1:325981-341399 GCA_013397275.1 Burhinus bistriatus
CTGCGCCGCCCGCCCGCCCTCTCTCCCTCCCGCGGGCGGTGGAAGCTTTTTCCAGTCAGTCCTCTGCTCCCTCCGCTCCGCCATTGCCCGCTGGCGGACTGAGCGTCCGCAGTGCCCCGGCTGGGCCCGAAGGGGGATCCGCGCCATCGCGGCGCGGCGGGGGTGAGGGGAGCGGCGCGGCGGGGTCTCTGCCGCCGGCCTGCGGCGACGCCAAATCTCGGCCGGCGACTAGCGGTGCGCCGCGTTATCGGGAGCCCGGCGGCTTGCTGGGGCGGCGGAGGGGCCGGAGGCAGGGCGGCTCTGCCGCGCCGGCCGTATTGTGTTGCCCGAGGCGCCCGCGGTGCCCGCTAACCTGTTCAGACCGGTTGGGAAGTGCCGCGGCCTGCGGAACCAGGGCTGTCTTCTCGGAAGTTCTGTATCCTGAAGTTTTGTTTGTAGCTTTTGTACCACGGGCGATGTTTTCATTATTTCTTGGGCAAAATTTTCGCCTCATCTGGTAGTAAACCGCTGCGGTTTTAGCAACGTTTGAAGACCCGGTGTAGTCGAGACTAATAAGGTTTGAAATAGTTTTAGCGGTCAGGCCTACTGTGAGATTCTGTAGTGTTTCGTCAGTAATGGGTAGAAAAGGAAAAGCCCCTTTTACAAAAAAGTTTGTGTGTTTGGAGGGCAGGGGTTTGGGATTTTTCAACCGATGAACAAAATACAGGAAGCTTTGCTGTTGAAGGATGAGCGCAGGTCTCCTGGAAGACATTAAAAAGTAAAATATCTGTGAGCACTGTTTCTAGCAGCAGCCCGCTATTTACTTATTTGGAGTAATTTTAGTATGCATTGTCTGGATCGCTTAAAATCGTTTAGATGGAATCAGTGAGGTCTGACTGAATTATTTTTTTTTTTTACTCATACCATCTGCCTTTTGTTTAGATTGCAGCAAAAATTGGAGGAGATGCTGGCACATCAATGAATTCAAACGACTACGGTTATGGAGGACAAAAAAGACCTCTTGAGGATGGAGGTATGCACTCGTTACTGCTGCATTTGTTTTTGTTGAGTATGGAAGTGGTGCCAGAACGATTGCAGGTGGCTTTTTTGTTTGTGTATTTTTTTTTCCCCCCATAGCACAGCATAAAAACATTTTGTTCCCTTTATAGATCATGACATGCTTTTCATTTTCAGTTTAATGGTGAAATTTGTTTTAAACCATTGTGCTCTAACCTGAAGTGACTGTAAGCATGTTTTAAAATATTTTAAATGTGGTTTAAACACTGTATGCTGGGGAGGGAGACAGATAAATTCACGGTTGAGAAACACTTCTACAGATATCTCATTTAAGTCTTTTGTGGTTGTGTAGGACCGATTACAGTTTGTAAATTACTATTACAGTAGGAAGTGCTCACTCCTTAAATTTGATTCTTTCATATACTTTATTATTGCATAGTTTCAAATAAAAGTATTAATGCATTTCATTGTAAAAGCATAGGACTTTAAAAAAAGACAGGAAAGTAAACTTTCTACCTTGTACACACTTTTGCTTAGTCTAATATTTAAGCCTATAGCACGTGTGAACCGTGATAAAATCATACTAAGTCTTCTAACTTGTTGCAGCTTTTTGAATTTGCCTTATACTGCAGTAAAGTTTTCTCCTAAAATGTGTGTGTCTTCTTCTGTCTCTTACTAAGCAGCCAGTTTAAACTTAACAGGGTTTGATATGTTTAATATACACACAAAATCCTGGCTAAATTGTGGAAAGAAATCTCTGAGCTTGTTGAAATGTTCTCATAGGTCTCACAAAAGAGCAATGCCTTTTTTTCCTTTAAGAGGATTGAAACTCAGTCTACAGAATGTAACTAAGGCTTTATATCAGGAGTTCTTGTGTCCTGTAATAAAGTTTTTTTTTCCTATTAACGGTGAGGTTTTTAATATACAAAAAATGAGCTAATGATGCTTCAGATGATATATGTAATGTATTCTTTTTATTTTATGTGTAGATGGCTCTTGGACAAGTCCGAGCAGTACAACACACTGGGAGGGAATGCCCTCTCCTTTTAAAGGCAGGAATTTTTATTTATTACCTGTGTTTAGTATGTAAACATGACATAAACTAGTGGATCTTTCTGGATTGACACAAATATTTCTTGGAATATGTGTCTTGAGTTTTTGCTGCACATAAATTATGGTGGTTCATATAACCTTTATTTTGGGGTGGGAAGGAAGCATCTGAAGTCTATCTTTTCAGATATAGGTTAATTATGCCTTTTATTCCTTTACTGTACAGAAAGGATTTGGATGGTAGTGATGTAGTTGCTTTGAATCTGCTTTTTTTTTGAAGTTTTATGCTATGAAATGCTTGATATTTGGATAGGAATTTCATATCGACATTCAGATTGAAATTACATTGCCATGTGATACTGTTGTATTTTCAGATGTTTGATCTAGATTTGTGGTCATTGTCAGAAATTTTTTTTCTTTAAATCATTGTTGATTTTTATATGGATTTGATTTTTTTTTTTTCTTTTTTACTATAGAAGCATCATTAGCTTGAGCAACCAACAGAGCTAAAGTTTGTTCCTTGTCTTAGTTAAGTTTCAGTGACTGGGTATCTATGAGCGATCTACAGTGTGTTCTGAAAACTGCCTTTTGTTAAACTACTGAATAGATAATATGGAAAAACCTAATATCTTTTCAGCTATACTAACCAAGTGCTGAGTGTTCGTGAGATTCTTTCTTTTATTCAGATGATCAACTCCCTGAAATTGGAGGAAAAAAAAGAAAGAAAAGGAAAAAAAAAAAAGGAAAGGGGGACTAAAATACACTGGAAAGTTACAATTCACACTAAAAGGTGTAAACACTTCTTAAATTTCGTGGCAAAAAAAATTTAAAAAAATCTTAATTTTGCAGATCAACCAGATGCTAAGAAAGTTGCTCCTCAGAATGACTGTAAGTAATTTTTATTTTGTTGCCAAAAAACCCTAAACAAGTGTAGCATTGTCAGAACAAGAATTTGAAACAGTGTTCTGGTAGGTGGTCCTTGAATCAGTAAGATCAAAAGAATGGCTGGGGGTTTATGTCTTATTTTCTTGAAGCAGTGTGAGTCTGCTTTGTAAAACTGATAATGTTAGCAACAGCTGAGAATCTTTTCAGCTGTTTTTAAATCTCTTGATAACACTTATTAAAAAGTCAACTTGGACAAAAGTTGATACAATTAAGTTTTATTATCGAAGCAGAAGCTTAGTATTGTAAACTATACTACTTGTTTGAATTTAATATTAATAATATTTGTTTATAGCTTTTGGAAATCAGCTACCACCGATGCATCAACAGCAAAGGTAAGAGTTACACTACATCTTATGTAGTTTTCCTTTTCACTGAAAGAAGGCAGTTTCAAAAAAAATTTTTCTGAAAGTGATATGTATGTGTAAAGCAATTACTCTCTGTTAGAGTGATTGGTTGAAATTTAGCTTCAGCAAGTCCCAAACCAAACACTTAAAATGCATCTAAGTTTTTGTCTTTTTCTTTCTCATCACAGCCTAGACTACGCATCAGGCTTAGTAAAAGGCAAATGCATTGCTGGGTTTTACTACTTGAGCGCAAGTAGCATAACCAGAAGTTGGAAGCAGATCTGAAGGGGAAAGGGTTGACACTATCTTGTAAACAAAAAGGAAAGCTAATGGATTAATAAAATAAAAATAAATCTAAAAACTTGGATTTAACACAGCATATTGCTCAGTCAGCTACATTTGCTACAACTTAGTAGTTTACTCCAGTCATTTCTTCTCTATAAACAACCACATGCAGCTATCGTTCTTATGCTTTGGCTAGTTTTGGTAGATGAGATGTTGAAATTTGTGTATTTTTCAGCATGCTTCAGTGGATATACAGATGAAACTTAAAACGCTACGCTAGCCTTTTCTGTACCACACATCTGTTAATAGTGAAGAGGATGAAGGAGAACTTAAATCAATTAGTATAATATTTGAAGTTTCTGTGGTCACTTTTATATATTGCTAGTCTACTTAGTACTGTGCTTCCATAATGAGTTTTAAAGTTAATGGGAGACAAGTAAGTCAGGGCAATAGTAGGGACACTAACTTTCTTTAGTTCCATGGGAGGATATATAAAAATTTAATGCCAGTTTGGTCTCTGAATGGTCATTGTCTTTTGTTTGATCTAACATTCTCTGTAGGTCTGTGATGACAGAGGAGTACAAAGTTCCAGATGGGATGGTTGGATTCAGTAAGTAGTATGGATGTGGTGGTGTAGTATAGTGAGGGATGTTAGCAGATGCTGTTAATACAAGTAATCTTTCTATGTTTTCTTTCTTTAAGTAATTGGCAGAGGTGGAGAGCAGATCTCGCGTATACAGCAGGAGTCTGGCTGTAAAATACAGATTGCACCTGGTAATTATTTGTGGGGTTTTGTCTTTGTTTATTTTGGTGGGTTTTTTTGGTAGAAGGTTCAGAAGTTCATTGCTTCTAATTGCCTGAACATTTAAGGTATACTTTAATGTTCTATGCAAATCGCAATTATCATGATCTAAAGAAATGCAAAATGTTGTGATACACAGATTATTCTACTTCAGTGAAGTTCCAGTAGTTTGTATATTATGTTTAATTTCATAATCTCTTTCTGACTTAACACTACTGCTAAATTGGTTTTATTTTATGACCATAGACAGTGGAGGCCTGCCTGAAAGATCATGTATGCTAACTGGAACACCAGAGTCTGTTCAGTAAGTAAAACAAATTCCATGTGTTCATATATAACTGTGCAATACACTTTATTTTTTTAGATCTAAATATAATACGTAGGTAGTATGTTTATAATATTATGCTTTTCAACTATTGAAGAGGCGGAAAAATGCGGACTGTAAGAGTAGGAGTTGCTGAAAGCCCAGCTCATCAGAGTTCTTAGATGTCTTTGGTATAAATTAATGTATACCAACAGTTACAAAAGTGATGTCTATGTAACACCTATCAGCAAAGTTAACTTTTATCTTCCTGTGTTCAGGGAAGAGGATGATAGCAATGAAAATGCTGGCCTTTTTAATGGCACAGAAGTTGTATAACCTCTTGAAGAATGACTTATCCTGTCTTTGCTAGGAAAGACCTTAAGTGTAGTATATTTGGTATTACCTCATTTATGTTAGCTACTCCCACTTCATGTTTGCCTGCAGCTACATGTTTTCCTTTGGGAAAGTAGTGTGGCACTCTCATAACTCTTATGTTGCAGCCAAGTGGGCTGCTGTTAATGAAGTCATTCCTTTATGGGAATTTTCTTTCTAATTATAGTTTATTCTGCTCACATATTAGAGGGAAGAGTTTTTAACTAATGTTAGTACTGTAATCATGATTTTACTCTGATGGCAACTGACTTACGTGTGTGGTGAATATATAATTGCTTTTGTCCACTATCCTGGTAATGGTTACAAGTACAAATGTTCTAACTTACCATGCTGAATCAAGCAGCAGCTGTCATAAAATAGATATGCCTTAAGATTGGCTGTTAAAAGATTAAAGGAAAATTACTGTCAATGAGGTGTTACCTGAACTACTACTGAAATTAAGCAAAGTTAGAAAAAGCTTTCTGTCTGGTGATTTTATTTTCTGTTTTTCTTAATGCACTAAAAAAGGTGAATTGTAACAATTTTAAATCTTCTTATTAATACTTTTTTTTAAAAAAAAGGCCAATGTTTTCATATTTTTGTTCTGAGTTATGGTTTGATCAATGTAACTGTTCAGGGGTGATGGTCACGTTTGAGGAGGTAACTCTTACTTACATGTGTTTGGTGAAGAACCACCTTTTGTATTCTGATAGTGGGGTGGTTTTAGGTCTACCACATTATCTGGCAATTAGTTTCTTAAGTTACTGTTACAGATTTGCTGAGCTTGCCTCATTTCTCAGTGAAAGTAATTATATTTCTTCTGCATAAACTTTTCAAATTAAAAGAATAAAAATTGCCAAGCAGAATAGGTGTGGGCAAGTGATACTTCTAGGAATAAGTGTGTTTATAAATGTATATCCTTCACAGATCAGCAAAAAGATTACTTGATCAGATAGTCGAAAAGGGAAGACCTGCACCTGGCTTTCATCATGGTGATGGACCTGGAAATGCAGTCCAAGAAATTATGATTCCAGCAAGTAAAGCAGGATTAGTTATTGGAAAAGGTGGAGAGACAATTAAACAATTACAGGTATATATGTATCATCTTTTGAACATTTGATAATATCGAATCTGGACTTGAGTGGGTATTGACCTGCCTTTTGTCAAATAGGAGCGGGCAGGTGTCAAAATGGTCATGATTCAAGATGGCCCACAGAACACTGGTGCAGACAAGCCCCTTAGGATAACTGGAGACCCTTATAAAGTTCAAGTAAGGAGCCCTTCACGGTTCAGAGCATTTTAAAATCTGTTTTGATGTTGCATTACCTAAAGGAACTTTCATTCTTCTTTTAGCAAGCCAAGGAAATGGTGCTGGAGTTAATTCGTGATCAAGGTGGCTTTAGAGAGGTGCGCAACGAGTATGGGTCAAGAATAGGAGGAAATGAAGGGATAGACGTAAGCATGGTTGAAAAACTTGTTCCCTGTATTTTGAGATGTTACCGTTACATTTTAATGTTAATACTACTGGGCAATACCTGGTTATACCACTGAAAGCTCTTAACCAGACTCCAAAAGTGGTTGTGGCATGTAAGTATTACTTGATACATTGCTGAAATTACGACTTTAAATGGTGTGCAGCATTCACTTTACATTACCAGAATTTCTGAACTGTTTCAGCTAGCTGGAGTTTTTTATCAATAAGCAAATGACTTTTATGGCTAAATGTAGATGTCATTAGAGAAATTGGGGTTTGGCCTTTACAGAAGAATATTTACCTCATAGGCAAGTCATGAGCTTACAACTATTCATCAGAGGAGATAAACTTTCAGCCTCACCTAGAATCTGCATTTTAGGCCCATTAAAACTTTTGTTCTTTGGTTGTGAGAAGCGTAATGTCTGCTGGAGTTGCTGCCACTGTGAGAACTGCTAGTGCATAGGACCTCTTTTTGATGCTTTTGTCCAGTATTTGCTAGGCTTATGACTTGATATTAAAAGTTTCACACTTCAGAAAACCCTTAAGCAGCATAGGGCTGGCCCTAGTTTACCATTCTAATATGTGACCCTTAATTGTGTGAATTTGGTAGGAATCTTGACAGGTTTTTTTTTCTGTTTAAGGTTCCAATACCACGATTTGCTGTAGGTATTGTAATTGGAAGAAACGGAGAGATGATAAAAAAGATACAGAATGATGCTGGTGTCAGGATCCAATTTAAGCCAGGTTGGTAATACATCCGTAAGTTTCTGTGAATTGAGTGTAAATGTACTGGATTACATATACTGGAATAGTTCATTTTTATTCCAGATGATGGAACAACTCCAGATAGAATAGCCCAGATCACAGGGCCTCCTGACAGATGTCAGCATGCTGCAGAAATTATTACAGATCTCCTTCGAAGTGTTCAGGTTGGGTAATACGTTGTTTACCATTTCCAATCTCCTGCCAGACTTGGAAAGACTTAAAATTTTAAAAATGAGTGTATAACTAAAGAAGACTATTTAATGGTGGCATTTGAATCTACTTTAAAGTTCGGTCTGGAATATGAATGTTTGCTTTTACAATTACAGTTTTGCAAATGTCAGGATGACAGTGATAAGTACTGATTCAAAGTTATGGCATTTCTTGATCTGACTGGTTTTAGAGTTGCTTCTTCTGTGGTCTTATATTAATAGTCAATATGCTGTTAGTTTTGGTTGTAATTCATGTTTAAAAGATGGTTTAAATACTTATTTTGAGATGAGGTCCACTGCTGCATTTATAGAAGGCAGATAGAAATTGTGTCTTTGTACTTTATGCTTTCTTATGTATCTTTTGCTTCTTTGTCTTTCATATACAGAGTTGTACAGAACATCTTTTAAAATGTAATTTGGGTCTTCAGGAAAAGATCATACTTTAACTATAGAAACTATCTGAGTAGTAAATTAGTTTTCTCTCGATAAATGATGTGATGTATCCAGTTAGCATTAATAATTTGTTTTCAGTAATTTTTGTAGAACATGCTAATCTGTTGTTTTTTCTTTTTAGGCTGGTAACCCTGGTGGACCAGGACCTGGTGGTCGAGGACGGGGTAGAGGCCAAGGCAACTGGAACATGGGGCCTCCTGGTGGATTACAGGAATTCAATTTTATTGTTCCCACTGGCAAAACTGGATTAATCATTGGCAAAGGCAATGTATCTTATATATATGTGTATCTATATGTAGTTAAAAATACTCTCAGCTTTTCTATTTGTACAATAACCATATTAGAGAGGTGTTTCAAGAGAAGCCTTTGCAAATAGTTTCATCTACTGTAGAGCAACAGAATACTGCTAAATCATAACACTCGTAATATTCTTTTCAGATTTTCCTCACCAAAGTACATACCCCAGTAGTTAAAAGTCAAGAATCAATCAATTTATCTAAGCTTTTTTTTTTTAAAAGTACTGAGTTAGATTGGTAGTGTTTGGTAGATTCTTAAATGATGTATCTTATAATTCACTTGCATTTGATCCTGCTTGATTAGCCTGGTGTTACTGCGTCTGTAACTCACACTTAAAACTAATTTTCACGTATTCCAGTGAAGACCTCATACAGTGGAATCCTATAACAATTTCTTGTGTGTGTGTTTATCAAAGTAATTACTTATCAGACAATTTTGTTTTAGAAATAATTTACTGTATGCTTCTAAATGAAATGTTTGAGTTATCTTTATCTCTTGTTTGTGATGTGTTTTCCCAACACAACAAATAGGCTGACATAGTTCAGTTCTTAACCTGGAAAGTTGATTGACCTTTTTTTGCTTTGGTTTGGGTTTTTTGTTTTTTAAATGCCAGATGACCCCTGTTTTGAAAAATTTGTGCCTGGTAACAATGCAGGTAACTTCTCAGGATCCTATAAGAGGAGGAATTAGTTTAGGGAATTTAACTTTCTGGTTTTAGTGGACTGCAAAAATGTGAACTTTACCGTCTGGTCAGCTTCTGGGGTTTTTTGTCATCTGTGCTTGCCTGCTGCTTTATAGGGAGGTTAGGCTTTAAGGTTGCATTTACTGATAACCCTGGGTATCGGTTGTTATTCATGTCTAATCTTACAGGCAACATTGTAGGAATTCTTTGCTCTTCTTTCTGAGCAACAATATCGTGGGCTTTAATTTAAAATATAATTTATTTTTACTGGTTTGTTGCAATCAAAGCTCTATACTACACTGAAGAGGCTTTTTTTTTTTTTTACTATTGTTAGAATGTTCTTGTATGGCTCATAAGAATAGGTCTCTTTTCACTTCTCTATCTTCAGCTTCCATGCAGTTGACTTTCTCTATTTGAGTCTTAGTATTTTTGCTTTAGTGTATGTCATAAAAGCTGTATGTTGCATTGTAGGTGGTGAAACTATTAAAAGCATAAGCCAGCAGTCTGGTGCTAGAATAGAACTTCAAAGAAATCCTCCACCTAATGCGGATCCAAACATGAAGATGTTTACTATCCGTGGAACACCCCAGCAAATAGATTATGCACGACAACTTATAGAAGAAAAAATTGGAGTGAGTGTATTTTGGTTTACTGTTATAACTAAACAGAATAGGAAAAGTCTCCTTTGTGGAGGCTTCTTTTCTGTTTCACTTCCAAGTTACTTAATCAGGTAATATATTGATAATGCTAATCTGGGTTTAAAGGAATATAAACGTAACTTGGTGGACCAAAAGAAGGAAAATCTTGAAATGGAAAGAAACAGTTGCTTTCTTCAATGTAATATAGTGTATTTTTTAATGATGTGTCCTTGAAAATGCATGCTTTGTGCATAATGAAAAATTTTACTTCAAAGATATCCTTGGTGGTGTTAAAACTACTACACTGTGTGTTTAGTTTTTGTGTCTCAGTATGTTTAGGTAGAGTTTTAATCCAAGTTTACATGCTTTAAATTCACAGCACTTTTCGTTTGCATGCGTATGTACGTAGTCAAATTTACTATCTGGTTTTTGTACCTGATCTTACAAATGGATTTAATTAGCAAGATTAGCATCAGTTTATTTGAAAACACTGGTAGTCTTGTTTTAGTTTGGGTTTTTAATGCAACTTGTCAAAGATCTGTTTGTTTGTAAAATTCCTTATTTCCTCAAGAAAGAACTGAAATAAATGCAGCTTTTTAGTCGCTGTTACTGCCACAGCTGCTTTTAACTCTCGTTTTAACTAGCTATAAGCCTAATTAATCTTCAGAAAGACTTTGTTTTCTCCAGGGAAATGTCTTTATTTAAAAACAATCAAACCTTTTAGATCATATTCTTCAAGTGTTCAGATTTATGCGTCTAAACTGCTGAAAAATTCAGAACTTCCAGGTTTATTTTCATGGGTGTGCCACTCTTGTTACAGGGTCCAGTAAATCCATTGGGTCCACCTGTTCCCCATGGACCCCATGGTGTTGTTCCTGGCCCACATGGACCTCCTGGGCCACCAGGTCCTGGTGCTCCCATGGGACCATATAATCCAGCTCCTTATAATCCAGGGCCTCCTGGCCCAGCACCTCAGTAAGTACTGCTTCAGCTAGCTTTCTTTTTTGTAGGGTGACCCTGGGACTGGCTTTCACTCTGTGTGTATGACTTGATCTTTTATAGTGGTCCTCCAGCTCCGTATGCTCCGCAAGGATGGGGAAATGCTTATCCGCACTGGCAGCCACCAAATCCACCAGATCCAGGTAAGAAATGTGGATATACTTTAAGTACATACATTTTGTCCTTACAAGTATATACGTGTCACAATTCATTTGTGTTACACTGGTAAATCTGAAAAAGCTCCTATTCTTTGGGATTTTCTTTACCAATTGTCAGTTTACGTATGTTTTACATTTCCCACATGTTGCTTGTGAGATGTTGAAGTTCAGTTGTTACAGTTTGAATATGTTTCCTTACTAAATGTTATTGATATTGCATCCCAGTTTATGATACTCTTTGCAAGACTCTTCTTAACTGATTTTGTGGAAATCAGTCCGTTTTTCTTACAATGGACGTTTTTACATAAAGTTCTTTAATGAGGATGTGTTTTCTTTCCCTAATAGTCGATGACTTTGTATTTTATTTTAAACAGCGCCCCTTGCAATCTCACTGATCCTGACTTTGCACAGTTCATGCTGTATTGCATATTTCTAGCTTTTGTTGACCTATATGAGGATTGCTTCTCAGAGTCTGGTGTAAATATATTTTGTTCAGCCCTTTCTGAGGGATAAAACTTCTTTTGAACTGCTGTTAATACGGTAATACTAGTTAGGATTATGTGTTGAGCTTTTGTTTATAATAGTTTTGCATTTTCTTCTGAAACCCGTCTTTGTAGACTCTGTTTCTTCTACTTCTGTTTATCTTTGTCAAGACTGGGAGTTTTTACTTAATTACAACTTCCCGAAGTTTTAGTATCCTGCTTTTCTTTAAGTTACATCCTTTGGTTCGACTAGAGCATATGGGGAAACGGAACTGCAGTCACAGAAGGCATGGTAAGGCTAGATGCTTGAGTCACTTGTACCTCATTTGTTTGAGGTAGAGCTTCTTCAGAACTTCAGCCAAAAGATCTCAATTTTATTTTTATTATAAACGGAATAAATATTTTCTGATAGCCACTGGTCCTGACACAAGTTTCATTACTGAGAAAGGGGAGGGCTTTGGAGGATGTTACGGTCTACAGAGAGTTCTGTTCATGTTCAAGTCTTTTATGTATCATTTCTTGGCAAAGAACCATCTCTGGTTTCATTTCCCTAACTTTTATGGAAGGTAGCTCTGCATGTATTCAGTTTATTATTTAAAAATGCCTCATGTCATTATTTAAAATGAATGATTCATAGTGGCTTGACTTGAAGTCTCAGCATACCGAAAGTGTCATTTAATCCAAAACCACTGCCAAAATGTTACAGTTTTTTCATGCCGCCTTTCCATTTTTTATGAATTAGTTTATCTACATAAAGACATGTAAGAAAAATGGCAAATATTCACTGTGGTGTCATCTTGATGATGATGTAACAATTTTTTTGGATAATTACTCCTGTTAAAAATCTCATTAAGCTTTCGTACGTGCAGCTGAAGTTGGTGTTAATCTTTTGAGTAACATTTATTTGGATGAGTTTTGTATAGTTGTCCACATAGTTGCTTATTTCAGTGTAATAAATGGGTTATTTTAGTATTTTTTTCAGAGGTGCTTTCTCCAGAGCCATGCTTGCCTCTTGTCATGTGAAAGTGGAGCTAGTTACTACAGTCAGATTTCTTTGGAAATTCAATGAATCCTGCTCTGTGTTCTTCTATTCTAGAGAAGTAGCTGCTAAGGGGAAGGAGGGGGGGAACTGAGCAGTGGCTTATTTGGTATTTGCAGGTAACCTTTGAATATAGTACGTGTTAGTTTAAATCCACTGTTTTTGATGGAAGCAGTGTAATTTAAAAAGGAAACGGCATTGTTTTCTGTAAGCTGATACTACTGTGTACATTTTAAGTGGTGACACATGACTTCAATGCTAAATGAAATACTGCAAGAAATTTGTACGGTGGATTTCTTCTCCCTGTGAATGCCTTTTTCAGGGGATTTCTTCTTTCTCTTCCATTAGTTGCTGCCTTACCTATTGTGTGTTTTGGGCGGAATATACTTCCTTTTCCATGTATAGCTATTCTAAAGTATCGGTTGTGTCTATGTCTTTGCGTGAAGTTCTCTCCTCAGTTGGCCACATTTATTTGCAGATATTTTTATTCTTTAAGGATGCAAATAATGTGAAGGGATGCTGGTTGTGTTACAGAACGTTACGTTCGCTAATAGTAGATTTGCCATTTTTCTGGATTTCTAATCTGGTAATATAATCAATCTCTGTGATTCAGCAAGAGTGAGCCGTTCCTAAAGGCTGTATGTGAAAAACAAAGAAATAAGGCTCTAGAAAGCAGCATCATTGGCCTACCTAGATGTAGATGTTTAAAATAAGGGAAGCATGGAGATAGCTGCAGAAGATGCAATGTTGCTGATATTTGTTATTCTAAAAAGCTGTAAGTATAATAGTGATGCTTATAGCCATGTATGGGGATTCAGGTTCTTAAAATACTATGTGTTTTTTGTATTTTACTGTTACCTTAAAGTTTAACTGACAAGCATTGCAAATACCTGGTAAGATTTGTATTCTTTCATTTCAGAAATAACGTGTTTGGCATGCCTCCTCTGCTTGTGCTAGTGTCATTAGTGTGAGGTTATAACAAAAGTGAAACCACTGAAATTGTTTGGTGCTAGAATGATTCATATTTGCTGCTGCCATTTAGTAACACAGATTTTCAAGTTCAAACAGCCGTTTCTGTTCATCGCATTTAAAAATTAATAAATGACGTTGTAGTACTAAGGGGTTTAGAAACATTCTATTTCATCAGTCATATGAAAGTATACTTTGTACAATACACTTTTCTGAAACCTGATCAAAAGTTTGTGCTAGAAAGAAAAGATACTTAAAGAATGTACATGGTTATTTGGTATAAAAGGATTTTTCCTTGGAGGAAAACATGAGTCCTTAGGACAGGGTTAATTGAGGACAGCGTTCTGATCATACTACTTCTATAAATGCTTATATTTCATTTTCGTAGGTAAGCCAGGAACAGATCCCAATTCAGCAGCATGGGCAGCTTACTATGCTCACTACTATCAGCAGCAAGCACAGCCACCACCTGCAGCTCCTCCTGGTGGACCAGCTACAACCCAAACTAATGGACAAGGTAGCTGTTAAGTAAAATGGATAATTTCTCATTGCTGGGGGTGTCCCGTTATTTTTTTTGTTGTCTTCATATGTTGGGTAAACTTACTGTAAGGTAGCTGGGTTTTTTTGGAAAACACTTGTTTACACCCTTTCAACATCGCTTTTCTTAATTTCAGCAGTAATAAGGGTAATGTATTTATCTTGTAATATACTCCAAAGAGAATTTTGCTGCAGCTTGGGCTGACTTAATTACGTCTACATAGTGTAGTCAGTCATAAGTAAAAATGGAATGAGCCAGACTGTTCATTGTCATTTGCTTAAACAGTGACATCACTTCCAGTGGTTTCAGGACAATTACAATTGTAGCATTTGGTTGTAATAGTATAATTGTTGCACCTGGATGAGGCTTACCACTTAAATCTTATGTGGTATTTTGTACTGTGAGTGGTGTGCACTTCCTGAATCTTGAAAACATGCATAACGCTTTAGACAATTCTTTATTTCTTTGTGGTGTCTCTTACTAATTGTTTATATTTGTAGTAGCTTGTACCACATAAGTTTATAGTGTCAGATTTGAGTGATATTATTTGGGATTGTTACTGAAAAAGTCAGCTGATAACTTGTAAATTTTTCTATGTATGAAACAAAACGCAGTAGTTTTATTTTGACTATTTTTAATGTAATTCAGGAGATCAGCCAAATCCAGCACCAGCAGGGCAGGTTGATTATACCAAGGCCTGGGAGGAGTACTACAAGAAAATGGGTATGTGTGCAGGGGTTTTTTGCTGTTGTTGCAAGTAGAATGTTTTGGGAGACTTGAGTATCTCATTTGAGATGGGGATTTTTACTCACTCCACCACCACCACCCCNTTCTGAACCATATACTGCTAGAGGCCCTGAACCCTGCAGAAAAACAGACTTCAAAATTTGTGTTGTGTTTAAGGCATTTACTTGTACTCATGCTAGTAATTGTATTTGCAAAAATACTTCATACCTAATGATATGTCTATATTTGAGCACTGGGAAATAACATCTTTTAAATACTTAAATCTGAGTATTTTTAAGTATATTTTTTAAAGTAGATTTCATAAGTTTTAGAGTTCAACTTTGATCTACTTTATGAAGCTGCTGTTTGTCTTGTCTTTCCTAATGCTCTTAAGATTACAGATGTGGGTTTTTTTTTTCTTGTAACTTGCTTTCTGTATTGCAGGTTGTTAAAGCATCATCACCAGCTTTCATTTATATCATGCCCTTTTTTTAAATAGTATTTTCTTTGCAGCACTTAAGAGCTGCGTTTAGGCTGCAGGTTATATGCTGTAGCTAGCTTTTTCAAAATATTTTGCTTGAGCTGCTTTTATAAAACTGGAATGTGTTTGCTTGTTAAGTTGATAATTTCATCATATACTGAGTAAGGAAAGAATATGGGGTCTTGATGCGTTGGCAGAAGATGCTCTTATCTTTCAAATCATGGGAGTGTCTTGCAGTTCAGTGTTTTGTCCACAGTGTCTTCCCATGGATCTTTTAGTTGATATAGATTTGTATGCTGAGGACTAGTGGGCTTATGAACGCCAGGGCTTTCCCTGGTATGTCTGTTTGACCAGACATATAGCAGCATCAAGCTTAGATTTTTTGGGTGGGTGGGAGGGTTTGGTGAGTT
>VYXH01000323.1:341611-359444 GCA_013397275.1 Burhinus bistriatus
TGGGTGGGAGGGTTTGGTGAGTTTTTTTGCCCTCTTCTAACTTCATCCTGTTTTCTCATGGAATGTTAAAAGTTTGGAATTAAGATTAATAGCATGTTTAATTCCTTTTACCAGCCTTCTACCAGGTTGATCTCAAATTATTTGCCAAGACATAACTACCTTTATTCTTCTATGTTTTGGCACAACGTAAGTGGTGAAATGAAACAGGAAATGTATAATGATGATTTACTTCAAGAATTGTGTATCAGACTAAGAAAATTGCAACAGAACTCCCAAACACATGACTTTAAGATGTTATGGGCCTTCCCATTTTCCTTTTTGTTTCATTTAACTACTTTTTTTTTTTTCAATTTACTGTCTCTGTTAGTTCAGCTCTCATTCGTCAGTGCAAAGTTGTGGTGTTTTTTCACTGCCTTTTTAAGAATAATTTGTGAGTGGGAGCTCTGCCATCTTTCTAATTTGCTGTCTCTGGAAAGCAAAGTCTGGGTAGCACTAGTCTTGCATTTGCTGTAATTAAATAATAGCTAGTTATAAGCTGTTGGGATAAAGTTTCTGGGAGGAAGTTCAAAGAAGAGTGTGATCCCAAAAAAGAGACACTGGGAGATGTAAAGAATTGCTCTTAAAATGCAAAATTAAAAAAATACCAAGACAACAGTCAAATAAGAGGAAAAACAGAAGGGCAGTTCTGATACTAATTTCTTTTTTTAGTTCAAATTGAGTCCTTTTCCTGAAGGAGAACTCTTGATGCCTGGACCTGTATAACTTGACTGTGTAAATCATGAAAACTTATGCTTCTTCAGCATGTTGAAAATCTTGATATGAAAGATACCATTTCTCCTAAGATCCACTTAGAAAAGAGGAAGAACTGACCAAGTGAGGTTGAAGGGCGGGCAGAGTGTTCACTTAGAGTTTATTTAGTGCTAAATGGAGGTGTTTTTCCCTGCTTCCTTAGCAACACTGCTAAGACATAGTAGAAGATCTGACAAACAGGAAGGCTCTCCATCAGCAAGTTTGTGTAGTCTCTAGGCTCTCAAACAGCTACTTTGGTCTGTGCTTTCTACAGTACTGTAATGCTTCTGTCTCCATTAACTTGTGCAAAAGGGGGAAGGTAGGAATTACAAGTCACTCACTCTTCAACTCATCTTTCAGATTTTTCACAGCACAGATAATTACACAAACAGCTTTTTTTGAGAATTGAACTGAAACTTGGGACTTGCTAAGCCCAAGCAGTTTTATTTTTGCTGCTGAGAAGAACTACTTTGATAATCCATGTGGCAAGCTTATGAGGGTGACAGTACTCAGCTGGGCAAGTTGGATGTGATACTGCAATTGGTGCTCTGGATTTTCTCATGCTTTCTGTTAAGTATGAGTGATCTGAAAACTCTCCTCAAAATTCCCATCAAAACCATAATACTGTTTTCCAAAGTGGCTTCCTACTGGTGTGATATGACTCAGTTCATCACAGAGAACACTTTCCTATTTTTTTTCAGTGTATAGAACAGTGACTTGAAAATAACCTGTTTTCCAACTAACAAATATAGTGGCAAAGTCCATCTCCTTTTTCAGACTCTTGGTTTGGTCAGGGACTATTGCTTTGTGTAGCAAATACAATTAAAAACAAGACTGAAAAGCTAGTAAAATAACTCATGCACTCCATTAAGTTACTGTACGTGGATCTTGTAGGTGACTCAGACCATCTATTTTCTTGGTACCCTACTTAATAAATTCAGAAAATTTGTTTTAAGTTTCCCTTGAGTATTGACAGGTAATAAGACAGTAGTTTAGCTTTTTGAAGACCTATAGATGATATCTTGGAGACATAGTATTTTTATTTTTCCCAACAAGAGCTGAAATCATGTTTTACATTAACTGGTCCCTAAAAATCTCCCAAGCATAATAATTCCCTCTAAACATGAAGTCGTATTTTAGTAAATTAACTGTATGTCACTATAGCAGTTTGTAAATTCATTATTTAAAGTAATTATAATATATTGTGGGCTTCACTTATAGCTAAGGGATTCCATAATAAAATAGGGGAATTGTTCTTTAATGATTCCTTGACATTGTAGCAGCAAAGAGGACAAAGAACAGTTTTCTCTTACTAGAATCATCCTCGATGATTTGAGTAGTGGAATAATGGTAGAATCATCTAGTATTTTTTCTTAGCCTTCCTTAATGGGGAGGTATTCTGTTTCTTGTGTTTCCTTTGTAGCTTATCAATCTTGTTTGTTAGTGTTCCAGTTGCATCTGGATATTAATGAGCACGTACTGTTTCAGTGCAGTTCTGTACACTGAAAGGAAGTTCTGACTAAACTGCTGAAGTCCATATGTAGGTTCAGAATTAGTTGAGGTACTTAATAGGGGAATGATGCAGCTAAAGTACTTTGAATTTTTACTAACTCATTTCAGGACAGAAGTCCAGTTTGACATGGTTAAGTAGGTGTTAAACTTCCTATATTTGATTTATTACTGGAATTTCAACACTACCTTGGGATAGCTGGCTGAATGTCAGAAGTTTCTTGGGTCATAATGCATGAAAAATGCCTTAGGTTTGACATTCAGCTGTGCTGACAGCTATGACATAATTCGACTTACAGATTATTTAGTTATTATCTCAAAGAGTGAACTTGCAAAAAGTGTATCCTAGGATAATTTGTAACCATATTAAAAATCATTTTTGTTAAAATAGTTGATCAGAAGTGTAAATTCTAAGTTGTGGTAAATTCTAAATATAAATTATAGAATGTGATTTCAGCTCTTAATATTTGAAGACATTTAAGTAAGTTTTTCTAGGAAAACAATTGCTTTACTGTATAACCCAAAAAGTGAATGGAGAGAGGTTTTTTACTATATCTACAGTGTAAGTGGAAAACCTGTGTAAGTTGTATAGAAGGCTGGAAAATGGGAGATTGTATTTTGAAGATGTTCAGGATAGTGCTTTGCCAAATGTTCAGATTCTCTGCTCACACCTAACGTTTTTGAGAGGATTAGGAGAATACACATACATGTTAGAGGAATGTAGTTAGTATCCTTCATAGGAATTTTCTGTGTAAAAGTATTTAACAAACAAAACCAACCTTCCCTCTGATACCCTAGAAGACAGTTTGTTAGAATCTTTGATACTTGTGTTCCTCAGAAGGTTGCTGGGTGACCTTGTATCCAAATAAAAGGTGAGGTGGTTTCAGCTAGGATTGAAAACTTTGAGCCCTCATCGTGTGGAAGCTGCCCCTGTTTCTTGATAGCAGAACAGAAGTTTAGGTGCACATGGAAATTGTACAGGGTGCAGACTTGCATTTTGCTTGAATTTATTTGATGTAGTGTGATTGGATGTGGTGTTTTGTTTCTGGTTCGTTTTTTTTCATCATATCCTAGAAAAAACTTGGGGAGGTTTTTCAGTAGTATCCTAATTCTGTCTGTAAAACTTTGATTTGAAAAAATAACCCTTTAAGGATGTAGATCACAAAAATGTCATATCACAGTAGTAATAGTTATTCTGGTTTGGAAGTTCAAGAAACTTAAAATGAAGTGTTCCATATAAAACCCTTCTGTCTGGATGCATTCAAGTGTGAGGACAAATGATTGAATAGAGGATAGAGAGTGTTGTTCTGCTTATAGTCAGGCACATTCTGCAGTGGTAACTGCAAAAGCACCTTGCAGATAAAACATTGTGAAGAAGATAGTGGTCATAAGTGGAGTGTATTTGTTTCTGAAATAAAAGAAGGGGAAAATGAAGTAAAGATGTCTGCGACAAACCTTCCTTATAAGAACAGCATAATTGAGGTCCTATAAGGTTGGCTGTAGTTTGGCGCTTTTATAGAGTTTTTAAGCTGCAAGTTGATTTTGTTGGAAGGACTCAGCTGTAAGACTGGGGGAGTGTGTGTGTGCACACACTTGTACCCACTGTTATTTCTAGAGGATTGGAACTTAAGCAAAGGTTGGAAGGAGAAGTGTCAGGACTATATTCTGTGGTGGAATAAATGTTCACAAAAATTAGTGTTCTCTTTGAAAAATACAATCTTCAATAACCTAGCAATTGCATTAAGGAGGCCAAAATTGGAGGAATGAATGAATTGGCATCTGATGAATTAATTAATGCAGTCTGTACAATAAGATAAGGTCAGTCTAGGTGGATTACAAAAAGTAATCTTGCCTGTTGACCTGTATTTTAATTTAAGTGCTACCAGTTGTTTAGGTCAGCAGGCTTTAAAGACTTTTGCTCTGGAACATGATTCAGGAGGTGGAAAAAACTGTCCTTATGGTTCCTCAATTTTGCTTTACATGGGAATCATTACATTAAAATAGTAGGATGAGTGGTTAGGTTAAAAAAAAAAAAAAAAAAAAAAGGCAGCCACAAGATTATTCAGAACCCTTGGAGGAATATTGCAAGAGGCTAGGTGATGTTTATTAGCGAGATTTTGAAATTTTCTCATTTCTATTGCAACAACAAAGCTATATACTTTTAATTACTTGTAGGTCAAGCAGTTCCTGCCCCTGCTGGGGCTCCGCCAGGTGGTCAGCCAGATTACAGTGCAGCATGGGCTGAGTACTACAGGCAACAGGCAGCATATTACGCCCAGACAAGTCCACAGGGAATGCCACAACATCCTCCAGCACCACAGGTATAAAGTTTAAGCGTTTTTTGGCTGGCTTCCGTTTCAGTGGTTATAGATATTTTTTTGCATGTCTCCTGCTTTGTTACCTTTGGAGTATGCATCTTTTTTTCTAGCAAAATAACTACAGAATAATTAATAGATTACTTTGTTTACGTGATAACTTGAGTTCTGTATCTATCCATATGTTTGGTGATGTGTTGGTTTTTTTTAAAAAAAAAAAAAAAAAAAACTTTCTCCTCCCAGGGTTTTGAAAACCATGCAAGAAGCCACCACCATTTACATTAACCAATTTTTCTTTCTTAAAGGCTTCACTCCTGAGTTAGCTCGATTTAAAGGATTTTCTTTAACTTTTTGTGTATCTCTTATGTATCTCTTCTGCACAGGGCCAATAATAAGAAGTGGACAATACAGTATTTGCTTCATTGTGTGGGGGAAAAAACCTTTGTTAAATGTATGGATGCAGACGCCTTGATGAAGATCTTAATTTTGTTTGGTTAAAAAAAATAGTGTTTTTGAAAATGTACAAAATATCTATCACTACTGATAGGAGGTAATATTTCTGTGTAGAAATGAAAAATGGTTTGTTTTTAGTATTAGTGTAGATGTACACATTCCAGCAAATGTATTTGCAATTATGTGGTCAATGCTTTGTGATATAAATGTACTTTTTCAATGTATACTTTATCACTTTTAAAATGCCTGTTTTGTGCTTTACAATAAATAATATGAAACCTCCTGTGTCGGTAAGTTGGATATGTGGGTATATAAAGAATTATAGGATTGATTTGCAACGCTGAATCAAGGTACCTGTACACAAATGAGATTTTTTTTTTCCCCCCCATGAAACCTTGTTGAGTTTAAAAACTTGTCATTAGCATGTTTTTCCCCTCTTGCAGAATAGTTGTAGATGGAGGATCTCTTTCATTCATTGTATTTTGCTGCCTAGCACCAGTAATCTTGATACCTTAATTTTTCTTTCTATTTGATTAAAACTGCATGTGTTTAAGAAGGTGATCTTTTGGCATACTTCCATTGCATTAACAGTGAAATTTCCTTTTATACATGACCGCTGTTTCAGACCTGTGCAGCTGCTATAACAGATAACTTTTGTTCTTAATTGAATACTTCAAAACTGTTCCTGCATAACTATTTTATGGATTTTTCAGACTAGTTATAAAATTTATTTTATGTGCTTAAGCCTTCAGTTTAAAGTAGTCCACTTCAAAATTCAGTGTAGAAAAGTCAATGTGGTATGCATAGTAGTTACAAAAATTGCATCTGTCCTTAAAACGCTGTTTTGTTCGAGTGGTGGGGAGTGGTTGAGAACTTCCTGCAGAACAGATAACTTCTGTTTTTGTAAATACTCAGTATTTGAAACAATTGATTATTTTTTTATATATACGTGAAACTTCTTGTTGCTCTAATGCTCATACTAAAAATCTGATTCTCTTGAAATCCTATGTTTGCTCTTTGCATATTTATTGGCTCTTTGCATATATTAGACTACATGCAATACAGTCTGTCTTGCCATTGTCTGTTGAAGTGCAGGTTTGATCCAGCCAGTATAGAACTAGCTCTATAGGGGTGAGGAGGACTGTGCTGTGTATCATCCTTGATTGTTCCTTCAAGGAGCATTGCACTGTAAGTACATCAGAATGACAAATTGATGAACTGCAACAGTATCTTTTTGTCAATGTTCCACATAATGAAAATGCCATACTTGTGTGACTATTATGTTGGAATACAGTGCTGATATCTTAGGAAATCATAATTGCTTCTTAATTCAGAAACATAGGTTTGCGTATATATATACATACACATAATAGGAGCTTTGTGGGTAAGTATTCTGGAAACGTTTAGCAATAGCTAAAGAAAATCATGTTTCTGTTTAATCTGAGTAATAGTTTTTTTTTCATTAGTACTCCTGAGACAGCTGTATCATTCAGTGTTTTAAAGTATGCATATCGTAACATTGAAGTCTTTGGAACCACTTGTTAGACAGAAGTTGTCTTTGTCTTCAGATAGTTTGCAGATATGTAGTCATGTAGGTATGTTTTAAATAATTCTATAACTGTTACTTGCTTTATCTTTTGGAACACCATATTGTTGCTTTGAGAGTAAATTTTTTTTAGCGTGGCTGCACAGAGAAGTAAAAGTTAAGGCTTGAAAATTGAAGTAGTTTATTCAGGTAATTAGCAATGTATGTATTGTGCTGTAGAAATAGAAGGAATTATTTTTATCCCTTTTAAAATTAGGAGTTATTCTGGTAGCTTAAAGGCTAGGACAGTATTTTCTCTCTTCAGTGTAGGGTATGAAGTTTAATAGTTCAGATATTTTGCATGGTATTTTGTAGATAACCGTATATAGAATGGTGCATTTATTATGTACTAAACTGAGCAAAATTAAATTCACTGGATTCTTTATCATTCACAAAATGGAGGCTGTTGATTTTGATTCATTTAAGGTATAAAATCTTTATTAATTGCAAACAGTGCAATTATTTATACTTCACAGTGCCTTCCCAGACCTTCCACCTTAGGTTCTGCTGCAAAAAAGCAACAGGTAAGCACAACCTAAGGAAGTATATAAATTAATATATTTCAGTACATTAATGTTGTCCCTGTGAGATCTTTGTGGTTGTGTATTGAAAAGCAATCTGCTGCTTCCCCAAATGCATTGTTACGGTTCCATTTCAGTGGAAAGTCTCTTAAGTTTTTAAACAAATGTTTATATTTCTAGGTAAACATGTATCCTTTTTTTTTTTTCTTAGAAAAGATGAGTAGATTGCAGTAATTAAACTTGATCAGCATAAGTAATTTTTGTTATTTTTCCTCAAATAGCTAATTGTTGCAATTAAAGAATCAAAACCTTGAAAAATATACAGGAATTACTTTGGTTAGAAACGTCAACAGCCTTCACAAATGTCTTTTTTTATAATAGGGCACTATTCCCACTTAAACCCATAAGACCTAAATATAAAGAATATGACTTCTTGTTGTTATCACTGAACTTGATAACTTGTCTTACAGTTATAGTGTGTTAGTGGAATTTTTAGATAACTTAGTTTGCTTATTCATACTTGACATGGTAGGAAAGCAGATTCTGGAGTTTCAGAGATTAGTATGTTTTAACTGAAAAAGCATGTGCACCAATTAAATGTTAACAGTACAGCAAATATTTTATCTATATAGCAGTTAGTGTATCCTGTTTCTTGATACTTTAACTGAATTGCTGTATATTTTGATAGTTTAAAATGTTTGTATGTCTTACAGATGGTCTGGTACAGGTTTTTGTTTCTGGTTTTTGTTGTTTGTTTTTTATTTTGGTTTTTTTTAGCTTAAAGCAGCATCTATTTGTTTTTTTGTTGATTATTCTGTTTCTAAAATGTGCTGCTCCTCTTTCAAAAGTCCTGCTTATCTGTACATCAAAGAAAAATATTCAAAAATACTGCCTTCATTTTCACACACAGTGCTGAAGATGCTGCAAGCACCAAATCATAGCTCATAGAATCAGGTCCTGAGATAGTTACTACCAGTAAAGAGGAATCCTTTGAGTGTATGCCATTGGTGAGCCGATGAGCATGGACCATAGAAGGGCTCCATGTAGAAGGTAAAATTGGCAAAAACATAACAGATTTGAAATGTATCCCATACATAATGGTCTAGGGTATGATTTTTGTTCTGATCACTTTTCATTCTTAAAGTATTATTTGTTTGACCATAAATGTTCCATAATCTGTTAAGTTTTTTAAACTGTGATTTAATAACATAAACCATCTATTTTAATTTGTATTCTTCTAAACAGCCAAACTTAGATATATTGAATTTTTGAACTAAATTAATAGTTGTGCTTCAGTTTCTCAAGCCACTTAATATTTCATCTGTAGCTTAATATGTAACTTCATTTTTGACATGAGAAAAGGTTAGGTGTCTACCATTTGGATTTTGATACTGTGAATTTAGCGTTGGGGTGAGTCATTTGTTCATTTCCGTTTAAATGATAACTGTTGTTGCTAAAATATCTTAACAGTCTTTCAGTTGTACGCTTAGCCAGTGGGAGGAAATAGAGAAGGAAAAGCCAGTTTATTGGAATGTTGTTAGCATTTAGATGAGTTCTTGTGTGTAGCATTTGAGGTGTATTGACTTCCAACTTTCTTACTGATGGGCTTACAGGCATGCTATTTTGTGCTGAGCATAGTGTTTCTTTTTCAACTGTCTCCAAACTCATAGTTCTTAGGAGAACAGAAAATAGATTATTGGAACTATCCAGATCCAAAAAGATAACTGGACTTCCTTAGAAATGTAATGAACTTGTCCAAAAGGTATCTTTAACTGTTTCCTGCTTCCCCCCTGCTATTAGAGTCCCACAAATTAAGTAGAATGAAGAATACAAAAAGTTTAAAAAGGAAGCATAATGTCCAAAGTAGGAAAAGCGTTTTCATATCACTTTCTGCAGCCTGTACTTTGTTAGGACATGAAATAAAATGTCAGGCAGATAATCTTCAGTCTAATATGATCATAAGTCATCTGTTTTAAGTTGTCCAGGTAGACGGGTTCATTATTCACTTGCACAGCCTATCTTGAAATATTTCATCTTTTTACTAGTAGTGTTTTATTGGATGATAGAAACTGTTGCTCCCCTGTTCTCTTCCAAAGTAATTTTTAAGTTTTCCATTGCATGCTAAAAGCTTTTTATTTTGCTTTTTTCTGGAAGTGGGGGGAGGAAGGGAGGACCGGGCTTTTTAGAAAGCATACAGTTGACAGGATTCCCTCTTCCCTAGTAATAGCTTATAAAACTCTTATGTATGCACAAATATTTCTCTTGCGTGCATGTGAAATGCCTTTTCGTCCTGAGAAAAGTGTTCTCTGCAGAAACTACCCGTGTGTAAAAAGAAGATTGGCTTTAAAAGGCAACTGTGATGGGAACAGTGTCTTAGGGAGATGCAGCTTGGACTTGAGGTAAATTGAATGCTTTACAAAAATGTGGTTTTGAGCTTGCATTGACATTGTATGTAATATGGGTACACGTTAACTGTATAATGTTTTTTGTATGGTTTTTCTCAATAAATGTAAACTGATGGATAATAATAGCAATGTTTTTGTCTTTTTTTTATGCTACTATCCCTGCCTTCTTTAGTTTGAAATAACAGCTTCAGAGGAAAGATTGCAGCAACTAGTACTTCAGTGAATGAACATCACCCACATGAAATGAAGTAAAATATATTTATATGGCTATTAGGATAAATACTCATTCAAAATATCATGCAGCTTATTACCATTTTTTCCCAAGATGTTTCTGAACTTGTAACTATTTTGTTGAGGCAAAAGAGTGACTTGCAATAGGTAACTGTACAAAGAGCAGTCAGCACATTCAACCACAAGAAAATTTCTTTTGGAAGTGGCTGCATAAATCTAATTTGCTGCAGCTTACCTTGTCTTGAATGTTAAGGCTTGTACACACGTTCTTTAGTTTAAAATGTGACTATTGTTTCTAAAATTACTCCTACAAAAGCTTAAACTGATGGTGTTAGCACAATGCCATTAGTGTTGATATCAAGAGGTCTTAGAGAAAATAGTACAGTAGCTTTAAGAAGACAATGTTTAGAGATGCAGCAATAAATTTATTGCATTGAGAGAACAAAGACTGAGAAGTTAACACTTTCTGACAAGATTTTTCTTCAAGCTTGCTTCCTACCAGCTTTAGCTATGATAGGCTCATACTTTGTCACCAACAGTTCCTGTATCATTTAAGCAATGAAAAATGAGAAGTTTTACAAGCAGCTGTTGGTACTATAAAGACTACTACAAGCCTTACTGAGATTGGTTTTACTTTTGGATTATCAACTGTGTAGGTTGATAAAAGCATAACCGTTCATATGCAAGCCTATTTTGAAGCAAAAGAACTAATGTTCTTTGAAACAGAACAACAAAAGTGAGCAGTTATGTAATCTTTTATTCTTTAAAAATAGTACACTGGGGGTTTTGAAAATCATCAATAAGTATTTCCTTTTGCCAGTTCAATGCCTCTGGGTTAAAGTAAAACAGCTTAAATACTCAGTGTTCATGCAAAATATACCAATAGATTTACACTACTACAGAAGTTTCCAGATGGTTTTTTTTTTAGCTTTATACTATTACACAACAGTTGGTCTTCAAATGTGGGAGCACTATAATAACTCAGCTTTTTCCTTTAGTTGATCTTTCATACATTGATTCCTTCTTTTTAGCCTTTAATACTAATTTTTGTATTGAGCAAGGAACCTGGACACTCTCACAATTTGAAGATTATTCTTATCTGATGGAGGAATGGCATATCAATGCATATCCTTGCTTTCTTTAGTTGGCCCCGTCAGAGAAAGAGATGATGCAGTAAGAAAGTTTTGAGGGCAAGAAAGATTCCAGCTAAAGTGAAGTATTAGTAGTCATCAGCTAGAAAATAAGAGTTAAGAGAAAAATAGATAATTAGATTTTCATAATAGGAAAGATGGAAGAAGAATATTTGAGAATTAAGCGAATTAAAATGCTAACTCTTACTTTCAATGGTGAGAATACAGGTGCTAGCAGATGTGCCTCTGTTGTTGACTGCTTTACACATATATTCCCCTTCATCATCTGGGAAGGTTTCTGGCAAGTAAAGGCAATAGGTTTCTCCTCTTTCAATATATTGATAGTCCTCAGAGTCCTGCAACATTTCACCCTCAAACCACCATGTAACTTCGGGTTTTGGTTCTCCAGTAATTTTAACTGTAAATCTCACTGGCTCGCCATCAACAACTGATGTGTTTTTCAGTGACTTCTTGAACCAGGGAGCTCCAGCTCGAGCTTGATCCTCCTCGTCTTCACAAGTAGAACCATTAATAATGCTTCCCTCCTCTTCTTCTTCCTCTTCTCTTTTCTGTTTTAAAATAAGTCGATTTAGAACACTTAAAGTGGCAATATCAGTATGACTGCTAGTGATGCGTATTTGATAACAGAAAAGTTACCATATTTCTGAGAAGGGGAAATGCCACACCTGTCCTCACTAGCTAACATAATGCACTGAATCTGGAACAGGCAGTAAAATGGATTTTAATGAGGCTGGAATCTTGGGGTAAAATATAGGCATGAATGTAGATTCCATTTTCAGACTATTCAAAGGATACAATGAACTTTCTTTGCAGCATCTCTCTCATATTCTTCAAGAACATGTAAAAATACCAAAAGCAATTTTACATTATTGCAGCAATTCACAGCAGCTGTTAAAACAAGTCTAATGTTCCTTTTATACCTCTGGCAGTGTTGCCATTGGTGGTAATCAGATGCTAAGTTAAATGACACTTAGGACTGACGAAAAGCCACTTTGTGATTTATACCTTCTGTAATGCTGCATCAATTTCTTTTTGTTCAAACTGCATGCGTAGTAATTTCTGTTCTTCAATTCTCCTCTGCTCCTCTTCTTCCCTGGCTCTTGCCATCTGCTCAAAACGGGCCTTCATGTTTACTTTATGAGTAAATGGAGCCTCAGATTTCTTGGCTGGTCTCACATCTACCTCATCATCCTTTGAGGGGGGAGAAAAAAAAAACCCCAGGACTTAACTCATTTATTACACTTTAAATATGATAATAAAACTAGCTTTGTACAGCAGTAGTCTTTAACAGCAAAGCCACCCAGAGTCCTTTTTTTTCAGAGGTTTGTTTAATGTTGGGTTTAAGATCAAGCCTCATAATAGTTTATCCCAGGGACAGGGCAAAATACTTGCAAAAGTCATTTCAAAAAGGTCAGGTAGAAAAATGTAAAGATTTATTTTCATATAGAAGTTGAATACTGTCTGGCAGCAATGGTAAATCCTTAGTGACTTGACTTGCATGGCATGATGTTATGGTAGCTTCAACACCTAACACAGGTTGGCCTGACAGAAACATAATTACAGTGTCAGTCATTAAAGTAAAAGCTCAAAAATATAACATAGGCTTTACGA
The DNA here is from genome assembly GCA_013397275.1 of Burhinus bistriatus. Taxonomy (NCBI): domain Eukaryota; kingdom Metazoa; phylum Chordata; class Aves; order Charadriiformes; family Burhinidae; genus Burhinus; species Burhinus bistriatus. The sequence goes on from VYXH01000323.1 coordinate 354,182, forward strand.
TGGTACTGATGTGACTGACTGCTGTGGTTAAGGAACCTCAGAATGAAGCCCAGATCAGGCTTACTACTGTTAAATTTCCTGCACTGATGCATGATTGTCATGAAAGCTCACATTGGTGTTTTGGGTCACAGAGCATAGTGTTGATTTATTGGTTAGACTGATAGCTTCAGTTCTTCTTTTTCCCCTCTGAAAAAAATGTGAGAGGTTTTGGTCTGAAGCACAGATAAGTAGGCATCCTTTTCTGCTGTACCCTGAGAAATGAGTAAAGATGATAAAAAGACTTGATTTTCAAGTGATGATGTTTGGTTTTGGTGTTGGGTTTGTGTTGGGTTTTTTGGTGTTTTTTTAATTCATACAGTGGAGAATGAATTGGAGTTCAGAAAGAGAAGCAATTCATGTGATGGTTAATAGATGAATTCTCAAATATGAATGTTTCAAACCCTCAGCCTGGCAGGTTTCAGGTTGTTAAAATGTTGAATTGAGGACTTTGAGCAGAAAAACAGATCTATGCTTGACCAGATGACTGTTAATAAGCTAGTGCTGTTTCCTTTAGGGATGCTGAGGTGAGACTTCCTCGTGTATCCAAAGGAGGAAACAGGAAAGGAGAAAATAATCTTGGAAATACAGCAAATTTTGCTGAAAGCAGCAGCATTGTCCTCTCGTGGATCATTAGTGTGCTAGTTTAAGTGTATCATTAACATACAGAGAATTCAACTTACCTCGTGAAATTTTTCAGCTTCCCTTTCTCTTATTTCTTCATCCATTGCTCTTCTCTTTGCTCGCTCTTCTTCAATCTTCTTCTGTATTTCTTCTTGAGACAGTTGTCCTATTTTTTCAAACTTGCTTTTTAAGTTCTTTGCCTGAATAGAACCACTTCTTTTTAGCTTTATTAATTCTTCATATTCTTTGCTTAGCTCGAAAGTTTCAGACTCTTCCTCCAGCTGTTCAGAAATTACAGAACATGTAAGATGGAAAATGCCCTAATTTTTACTACCTGTTCTCCCCACAGATTGGTGTAACTTAATACACTTGAACAGTTCCAGTTATTTGAAATCAGCACAGACACCTTTTCCCTCTAATTTCTTTTTTTCCCCTCGCTATTCTCAGGATTACTGCGTTCATGTCACATCTAAACTAGATACAGATTTTAAAATAGCTTGCTTGAATGTAGCCTTTGTTCAAGGATTGCTGTCAACAAACCACCCTTCACAGACACACAAAACCAGACACCTAGCAATACAAAAAACTTAGTTATCCCGGATCCATAATACAGCTTTCTGACTTACTTGCACTATGATATGAAAGAATTTTCTAAAAACTACTTTGATAAACAGAAAATAACTACTTTTTTTAATTCAGTAAAAAGCAAATGAGATTTCAGGATGTCATCGCTGGGAAAGAAATGGCAGTTCTGGATCTCGTAGTCAAACCACATCTGAAGCTGTAACTGTTGATCTTTTACTCCCTCCTTTTATGATCTGTGACTGACAGTAAAGATGTGTATGCCTTTTAGTTGGATGTCCCTGTGTCTCCCTTCTTCCCCAGGATGTAATGCAAAACTTGAAAAGTTTACAAGCTAGGACCTTTATTACTCACTCCATCTTAACAAAAATAAATAAATAAATGTAGTCCTCTAACATTCAAAAGGGAATAATAAAGAGTTGCCACCCACAACCAAATCAAATTGGAAGTGTAGAGGTCATGAACGTGATGTTTTAGACATTTGGTATGCAAAGCAAATTTGTGTGTGATTTTTTTAAAATCGACTGTGACAGTCTTCAAATCCTTGATACGCTGATTAGAAATAGGTTGAGGCCACTGTAATTCTTTCCTAATTAGTTAACACAGCATTCCCTTGAGGAAAAGCAAGAATTTTGCTCTTTCCTACTTTCACTGTTGTATATTCATTTGGGAACTAGATGTTTCTGTTTTCCCAATACTGTAAATATTACATCATTGTTTTAGTAATACTGTAGAATTTTCAGAAGTGACTGTAAAATAAACTTACAAATTTGAAATTGTGTTTTTACGTTAAGGGTGGCAAGGGATAAAAGCATTTTCCTGGTAGATTAGTGATAAAAAAAAAGTGTATCTTATTATATACAATGTTACAGATTTTAGTAACTAACTGAAATGATCTATTATACTTTTATTCATAGAACCATAGAATACAAGGTTGGAAGGGACCTCAAGGATCATCTGATCCAACCTTATTCAGAGCATGCTAAACATATCCTTTGATATACAAACCTCTCCCATTTCTTGTCTCAACTGTTGAAATTCTTGCTTTTCCATTTCCAACTTTTGCCTACGCTCTTCCTCTGTGCGTCTCTTTTCTTCTTCCATTTTTTGCCTCAGTAACTCCTCAAAATTAATTTCCAGTTTACCAGGTATAAGAGATTCTTGAGAAACTGTTTTAAACATTTCTGGTGATTCATCATCCAGAACCTGCTGGAAATTCAGAGCATTAGTGATACATCCTGAAGGTACCTGTGATGAAATCACAGTGTTGCTCAGACATAAAGATAAACGAGTATTTTGCCACATCTGCTACAGTACAGTAAGATGCAATATGACAATGTGGGTGTTCCTCTAACGTTTTGGGAAGGAGTAAGGGTGAGGGTGGTGTACTTGACTTTAGCTCTTTCTTATTACAACGCTAAACTTTTATAATGAAGATGAAGCTGTTTATTAAAATGTGGTCTTTTTTGCAAGATGATGGAGATGATGTTCTCTAAATGCAGCTTTGGGGTCTGAAACAATTCATTCCTGTTTACTTCACAGACTACCATTAGACAAATTGCTTGTTTAAATGTCGTTGCTCTTAATGCTGAAGTACATATATCTGTAATCTTCTTCTAAGCAAACTGAATTATATTCCTGATCTCGAGCAAAATTAATATTCCCAGTAAGGATCACTGAACAGAATTTTCTACAAGTAATTTTTCTTGTGCACAAATTGATTATACTAAGTTACAGTGCTTTAAGTTGCTTTGTACAACCCAACATCAAGGGTTTCCTCCTTTCCCTGTCCTTTTCTCAGGCTTCAGAGTAGCTTTGGGCTGTGATGGTCATTCATGCGCAGTTTGCTTATTTTGTAGACTAATTCATAAGAAGATCGTAGGGCCTAGAAAAGGTGGTTTTCATTACTTCCACAAGCAGGAAGTGTAAGAACAAATATTTTATAAGGCAATTTGTTAAAGCAAAGCATTACTAAAACATGAAGCTGTATGCTACAGAAATGGCCAGGTAGCATGACATGACTTATGCAGGAAGATTTTAAAATAACTTCTTGATAAAACCTACATAAATGTATGTTTGTGCATGTAACTATGTAAACATTAACAGAGAGTGTCTTGAAAGGAATATTCTGTAGCCAGACGTGTGAGATGAGGTCAGGTACTGATCTAGAACTGTGTGGTGATGCGGCTTTAAGGCACTATTTAGTCAGCACATGTTTGAAAAGCCTTGTGGCAAACACTCGAGAGCCCAGTGTGCCTTCAATTGTAGGCATTCCCAACAGTAGTAATCGGTCAAATGCTAAAAAGAATTAAAGGAGCAAAACTTTCACTTGAGAAAGTGTTTTGGCTAGCTTTATAAAGACACAGAAAATAAAGATTCTTTAGCGCTCCCTTTTCTCTTTATTGCTACTTACTGCCATTGTAATTTTCACTGCTGCTTGTGCCATCATAGTTCATACTGCTGTCTTGACCTGCTTTGCCCATATCTTTTTATTTGTCACAGCTCTTTCAGTAGCTTTTTTGGCTCAATCCCACTTAAATACTACTACTCACTATAGATTTCCTTCAGATTTTCCCTCTGAGTAAGCTTACAGTTGGATTTCAGCCCCACCATTCCTTCCATTCTTCATTCGTTTTGCATAATATGAGCATATTTGTTGAAATTGTGTTATGGAGAAGTGGAGTCAGAAAACAGAGCTGTAAACTATTTCCTTTAATGAAAACAATGCATAGCCACATAGTTTTCAGAGACTAACCACATCTAAATTAGCAAGGAAATGTGAAAGTCTCTTGCTTGTGATGCATTGGTTCATATGCTCATCACTTCAAGAAGGTGTACAGCTGAGTGAACAGGAGAAGCATTAATTCAAAACTTAACTAACACATGTATGTATAAACTTTAAAAAGCTGTGCATATGAGCAAGCACTAGCAGCTGTCTGCTCTGTATTTTTGAAGCAGCAAGTTATGAAAAGACAGTAAGCCAACTTACTCCTCATCAGAAACCACAGGAAAAAATATAGCTGAATTGTGTGATGCACAAAACCCTTGCGGTTAGTTCAGTACATATTTTAGCCATATTTTGTGAAGTGAGACCATCCTTTTTTTTTTCTGCAAAGTGGGAACAGATAGTAGCAAGAAACAGTCCCGTAACAGCTATAGTTGCAGCACAGTCAGCCAGTTTTCAGTGGACAAACAGTGATTGATACAAAGTAGAACGTTTTTTTTTGTTCTTGCTAAGACAGGTTCTTTATGCAGTCTCTAATGGAAAGAGGGTGATAAGGATGAAAGATGGATGCTTCGGTCTGAAAGTGATCACCTTGATGGTGGGAAGCATGGAAGTATAAATGTAGCACAAGTAAACGTGAAATAGGGAGACCCTTCCAAAAGGAGGTGGCGTTTGTGTTTTCCAGCAACAATATTACTACTTCTGTATGTGTATACTTTCAAAACTGGATTAAAATGAGTAAACATAGAAAAGGTTCTAAAATAACTACTTCATTTAAATGCTTAAATACAAATTGAATGTGAGGTTTCACTACTTCTGGAAGAGATGACTGATGTGTTCTTAAAACGTCTAAAAGCACATCTGCATTGCTGCTACATTGCATAGCTGTGGAAAATAGGGAAAGCACAGGCTTGTATTTTCCGTTACAGGTAACAGAAAATGTATTGTTCATATTCAGGATGCTAGCAGAAACTTTTCAAATGTGTATATGCTGAAAATACATTTTCAGTGAATTTTTTAAATTACTGAATGTTTTCACAGCCTGCTGTTACAGCGCAATCATAGACTGTGCTGCGTCTAATGGATTAAACCCTGTTTAATCAGTGAGATTTCTTTTGCCTGGACACTTGAGCTTAGATTTTCAAAAAAGCAGGACAAAACAGATGACAGCACGTACTTTCTTTGCTTTTCTTTAGTTGTCTGCTGGCTTTTCATAAAAATTGTAATGGCGGAAGTCCAGCACCACACTTCTTTTTTTTTTTTTTTTTTTTTTTTCCTTTGGGCTTTTCTTTTTTT
>VYXH01000323.1:359456-374887 GCA_013397275.1 Burhinus bistriatus
TTTTTTTCCTAGTGGCTTTAGCTTCTGTTTTCTCTCTTTGGAGGTATGAACAGATGCTATTTTCCATACTTGCTTACCAGTACAATATCAACTATAAGTTTACATTGTAGTTTCTCTGGGTAGTCTTTCAGTGTAGAGGTCTTGTCTGTGGCCCAATTTTCAGGCAGCGGGAGCACTGCTAGCAATATTAGTAGTCATACAAGGCTAATTTGTCTCAAAAGCATTGCTTTGAACGATGAAGAAAATTTTATTAGGCGTGCAGTTGATCTTTCCCAATAAAACCACAGAGGGGAATGTAGGAAGACACTGCCAGATGGGCAGGTTGTTCCACAGTTCTATGGCATGTCTTGCCCTTCCTTTTGAAACAAACAATAGTTAGTTTTAGTTGGTAGTTGTGTAATTTAATACTGTATTTCCTAACATCCACCAGTAAGTAACTGGCTTATACCTGCTGAAGCCTGAAGTTGTTGGAATAAGCATGAAGAATACAGTGAAAAGCTCCATGCTAGTTATTTTCTTTATAAATAACATTGTTGCCACTCTCTGAAATCGGGCATCTTTCTCTGCTTTTGGGTCGTGTCAGTATGTCAGTCCTAGGTCCCTGAAAATTTGTCTTCAATATAATCTTAACTCAAATTTTAGAAGTCATTGCATATCAGAGAGATCTGTATTTATCTAAGGAAGTTCCATATTACAAATTGTTCTAATGGTAAATGCCACAAGTTACTTTTTCTGTTTCTGTGAACAAGCAATGAAATACAATACAAAAATCAATTAGCTGAGTTCAGCCTTCTTAATTTTTCCTTCCTAAGGGACTACAGACTATAAAATTTGTACTTGCAGTGAGCAATGTTCTAGTATGCCATTAATTATGCTTTAGCTAGTAAGAGCTGATTGGTGGACACCCAGTAAAGGTAGGGAGATGAACTTGGAGAAGTAAAAGGAATTGCTCTTCTAAAAAAAAAAAAAAAAAAAAAAAACACAACAAAAAAATACCTCTTGTGAAAAAANAAAAACCAACCAACAAATCCTCCTTGTGAAAACATTTTGCTTTCCAAGTTTGTTGCATCTAGCATAATAATACCTACTGGACACAATATCCGGTTTTGCCTAAATTACTTCAAATCTTTTCTAGGCTTGCTGTGAGGAGGGGTTGTTCTGTGATGATTTTTGGTAAACAAACTTGAGTTACTTTGTTTAGCCCCCCCCACCTTCTAATAAGTAGTGAGGTGAGCTAATAATGAAGGAGTTGAAGCATGCATTCCTCACTGTATTTAAAGCTTTATCCCAGAGCTGTGTTCTAGTTCATTGTGAAAGTCATGAGACTTAGGTAAAAATTAAAGTATATACTGAACAAAAATGCCATACCATGTTCTTCCTTGCTTCAGCAAATGCTCTTTTCTCCTCTTCTATGCGTCGTCTTGCATCTTCTTCTGCTTTCCTCTTTTCCTCTTCTCTCCTTTGTCTTTCCATCTCCTCAAAACTGAGTCTGAGTTTACCAGGACGGAATTCTTTAACAGAATTTTCAGATTCTTCATCACCACTTTCATTGATCTTCAGAGAAGAGAGAGAGGAAAAAATAGAAAGGACTTATCCAAACACAAAAATATTCTTAATTCCTTTTTGAACTTTTATAATTTTTTTTTTTTCTCCTGGGGGAAAAAATGTATCAAGAATTTAGTTCCTATAGGAAACATTGTAGTCTTGGTTTTAGCCAGGGGAGGGAGAAAAAAAACATATTTCAGTATCCTATATGTAGCTTCTATAATTTGTAAAGATCTGTTGAGTGTGTAATTCAAAGAACAATGACACTTTATGGTCTCAGGGTTGGATCCTTTATTGTAAGTCCCTATTCACTCCCTATTCACTTTCTTTACGTCACTTTCATACACCTTTAGACCATCAAGTCTTTTTGTTTGCATATAAATTTTTTTCACCAGTGCACTTACCAGTTAAAGATAAATGCTGTAGAGTTTTATAGCAAAGATAAACCAATTAACATTTTGCTATTACTCCAGACTGAGATTTTTGTTTCTTTTCTTTTTAGACATTTAATCATCACTGAAGAAAGGGAATTGAGATACTCTGATCTCTTCAGTGTTGCTTGTCTCCAGTGAGCACTTATATCTGCTAAGAGAAGCCTGGGGTTTGCAAACTGCAATCAAGAACAAAAGAATGAACCATCTTCAGAAGATATCTCAGAGTACTTTATTTGTTTATGGAGGAAATTAACTAGGAACTGTCAGAGTATTGATATTCCAGATTTCTGTATACTGCAAGCAGCCCTGGGACTGGTATGTGGGGTAGCCCATTAACGGAATTACAGAAATCTTTTACTTGGATTTCATGGAGAAAAAAGAAAGAATTGAAGGAAATTAACTGCTGAAGTCTTCATTTAAGAAAACTTTTGACTTCAAATTTTGACAACCACTGACAGCACATAAAACTGCATGTTAGAAAATTTCTTTAGAAATAGCACATTTGTAAATTACTTTATATTACTTGGTTAGTAAATGCATATACATAAGGGTGGGAAACATGAACAAAACTTCAGTTAGAATGGCTAGTGACTTCATGAAGTTCTCTCTCCTTCATTTTCTTCCCTCTTCTCCTTCGCTAGTATCCCCTGCCCACCCCCAAATAACAAGAAAAAAAGTGCATTATTGACATAATGTCAAGGTTATTGGTGCAGAAAAGTTAAGTGATTTATTGGAGGTGGGTCAAGGAGTAAACTACCATTTGGGTATCTGCCTAAACCTAGAACCCTCTCAGTTTGGACCAGTTGGGAATTTAAATGTTTCAGCTTTCTGGAGGTTCTGTGGTTTGTTTTTTGTTTTCTTGGAGAATATCAGTTTCTTGAATGTTTTTGAAATATAGTCATCATAGTGATCTTGCGCTGTTTGTCCAAGAATGTCCATTCATAATTGTACTCTTTTTAAGTTAAAGTTAGCAAATTCCTATAAATAATATTCCTGAAGATTTCATGGAAGATTAAAATCTCATTTCTCGTTAATCTTCTTTGTATGTGAGTTAACAAAGTCATAATGATCATGATCGTACAAGGGAAAGATATTTAAATACAGGACTTAAAAAATGCTTTTGGGAATGGAGTAAAGTGGGGAAATATAGAACTAAACTATCTGGTATATCTTATGTTAATACTAAGTGTATGACTCCTTTAGTATGATCAAAGAACAAACTATAATGAGGTCTGTTTATACTTGATCTAGAATAAGTCTGGCTTATGATAAAGAACATGTATGGAGCCAGTCTTGCAAGTAATATAAAACAGGAATTGTGAGCTACATTTCTGACAATTTGGGGCTTAATCTAGTAATTTCTAGTATATTGTTGTTCATGTCACTACATACAAGAGAGCTGACCTGTCTTTTTTCCATTTCTTCGTAAGAGGAAAGTTGTAATTGATGTATTCATCTATCGTATTCATAAATAAATATGGGGATGAGAAATAGCATTCTGTTACTACAGAATGTTTTCATCAAAAACTGGTTTCTGAAACATCTGAACCACTATCTAAGAGCAAAACAGACAACTAATTGTCTTCTTGAGGACTTACAGTGTAAGGTATTACAAAGTGTAGATATAAAACCCACTAAGATTGCCAGCAAATTTAAACCACATAAATTTCCTGGTTTTAGTAAAAGAATGTCTAAACCATTATGCCAGTGGGGTTACTGAGTTAGAACTAAGGTCAAAAATATGTCTTTCAAAAATTAATGGTGATAAAATGTTCAGACTCTTAACAGCTTGAAATATAGTTAAGAAAAAAGAAGAATCGGGTACAGGAAAGAATGTAAAAGCATATCCTATGTGAAAATTCTGTAACAACATGAACAAAACACATATTTACCATTTGCTGTCTAGCTTCTTCAAAGGCACGTTTTTCCTCTTCTAAACGCTGTCTTGCTTCTTCCTCTGCTTGCCGCCTTTGATTTTCCTGTCTTTGTCTTTCAAGTTCCTCAAATGTTACTTTCAGCTTACCAGGAGACAGAGACTCTTGTGTTTCATTGTGTTCATTTTCACCCTGCGTAACAAAAATGAAATAGTTAGTTATATCTTAAATAATAGATATTTATTTCTTAGGTATTTTTAGATGAGTGGTTTACCATGATAAATGAAAGGCATTTGGTTTCCTTAAGGAATTGGTTTTGTTCCTCATATTTTAGCTTCATTTCTTCATCCTGTCTGTCTCTCTGGTCTGCTGTCTTCTTTCCTGTGTTCTCAGAGTTTATTTTCATCTTCCCAGGTGTTTTGGTGGGTTTTACAGGCACTACTGTTACTAGCAGTGAATCATCCCCCTCCTGTCCAAAAAGATATTTATTACATTTTCATAAAGCTTGACTTCTAGATAGACTCATTTCTTAATGAAACTGCTGGTTTTACCTTTGTGCATCAAAGTTTCCAAGAGAATTACTTGTATTGAGCATTAACAACAAGAATAAACCCATCTGCCTAAGGCAGTCACTAGTCGTCTTGTAATATCTGAAGAGCATCAAGGCTGCATTATATTTTAAACACAACTGTTCACAAACTCCTTAATTTCTTTACATATTTTCATTAACTGTTAGTTATAAATATTCATGGTTTGGAGAAAAACAGGTGAAATTTTGAATATATAGCAACTGTAGCCACACTCTACTTCCAGTCTTGTATTTACTAAGTAAAGGATATACTGCGGTTGGAATAAGCTAGTAGTTCTAGACAGCAGTATGTAATTTGTCAGGCAGAGTAATTTTTTTGAAGGATGTTGCTGTTTCAAAACTATTTTCACAACTTACTTGCCAAAATACATTTCACCCAGGTTTTCTCACAAAATACTATGATTAATGGGGATTACTGGCAAATAACTTGAAACTAATGTTTGCTTGTTTGTTTGTCTTTCCAGAACTGTAGTAGGAATGTGATTTTCTTGTGTTAGTGAAAGACAACAGGACCTTTGGACAGAGCTTTTTGAAATTAAACATTTACTTGTAACACTTAAAACCCAAACTCATATGGTAAATTAATCCATTTTTTAAAAAAAAGTTACCTGAGTAAGGAGTTCAAACATCTGTATATTGACAGAATCCCCTTTTAATTTCAAGTTTAAGGCAAAGAGCTTTTAAGATGATAATTTTCCAAAGCGAGAGGACTTAAGAGTATCATTGCCAGTACACCTCAAATCATTCTGGTGGCTTTGATTATTTACATTTTAGATGTTTTTAACTAAGGACAAACTATTCACAGTGCAGACTCTATTTCAAACTTTAGTAAATTCACTTCAAGTACAGACATATAGTTCCGTATACTTTAAAAATTTGTTAGCTTCTTGGTTGAATTTTGATTAGGTATTTGTGTGCCCTTTTCTAAGTTTTCCCAGCCCAAATTACAATAATAAAACAAAGTGAATAAAAATGTAGGTGAACATTTCTTTAAAAAAATCTGATTACCTCTGCTGCTGATTCAGTTCCCGTATTGTTAAAGTCATCAATCTATTAAATGAGAATTTCATATGATTACATTACTTTGGCTCTCTGCCTTAGATTTGCAAACATAGAACTGGAAATTTATTGTATCAGTGATACATATGTAGCACTTAAATTCACAGACGGTAATGATTGAACCTTTGTTGGAATACTTCAGATAGGTTAGCTTGTTGAGGAAGAGAGAACATGACATAAAACATCATACAGAAAGTATGCTAAAGCATTCTTAACACTTCAGTGATGAACTGAGACGAGTACTTTAGATGTCCATTCTTCATGTAAGCATTCCAGAATTGTGTAAAAAGAAGACGAGCTAGAGCAAACTTATTGATTATTTCTGATTCAAGTGACATTGTTTTCCCCTCATGTCCTGCAAACTATTGCTGTATTTGCTTCATATGGTGTCTTTGTGTGTTACTGTCTAAGATTAACATACTTTCTAAAATTCTGTATGGTATGTGCTTCTGCCTTTCAGAGTAGATTAAATATGTTAGGCACATTTCCAGTTAAAAGTCCAGTTTTAACAATGTTAAAAGTCTTAGAAAATACTATCCCAGTCCTTGTTGAAAACTGACTCCTCCTGTAGCACTGTTCTTCCTCTTCTTACAACAAAAACATACCTAAATTAAGTACTACTATCTTTTGGTTAAATAAAAATTCATTTATGGTTCTGGTCTATCATTTAGATGTTCACTCTCACTACAGTACTTGCAGCACTGAAGAAAACTTACGAAAGGAATTAAATATGATACCCCAATGGAAAGTTCTACAAAAGACAAAACTTGCTTTATTGGCATCAACAAAAATTGGAGTCTATTCACATGTATATGCAATAAAGATTCACAAAGTGGCAAAGGAATAAAACATGATTTGAATCTTCATGATTGATGATTTACTGCATTAGTATCCTCTCATTTTTGCCTGCTGATGGCATTTTCCTATTTCTTCTTGCTTGCCTTAGTTCATCTATCACTGAACTGTATTCACTAATGTATAAGCAAAAATTGTCTAAACTAAGAGTCAGTAAAATCTAAGAAACATCTATAAATTAGTTTAGTTAGGCACCAAAATCAGACACCAAAATTTGTGCCTGATTCACCTTCCTACCAGGTTTATGCCTGCTGGTTTCATCCATAACTCAAGTTTAGTGCTTAAAAAAATTGCTACCATAAAGAAGTGAAGATGAAGATTCTCTGAACATTATTCCCCACTTCCATCCCGTTGAGCATTTCCCATGTAAATCACCACTATCAGAAATCTTAAGATCAAGTCTTTCTGATCAATATAAAACTTTTTTTCTTGTGTTGATTGTTTACAATTATCTTCTGACTATTGTGATCAGATGAACATACCTCCTGTGCTTTTTTTGCTAATTCTCTTTGAATTTTTCTTTTTTCAATCATATCTTGTTCAATTCTGCGCTTTCTTTCTTCTTCCATTCTTTTTCTTTCTTCTTCTTGCCTTTGCTTCTCCATTTCTGCAAATTTGCCTTTAACGGTTCCTGTGAATATGAAATATGCAGTTCGGTAGTTACATCTAATACTCATCTAGTGAATTATGTGGTCTTTAAAATCAGGCCTCTCTCTTACCTATTAGCTTTGGAACATAACCTTTTTCTATTTTAGATGATTTCACATCATCGTCTTCATCAGATCCAAGCAGTTCTTTCATCTAGTTGATGAAACACAGAAAGTAAACTGTCTTTATACCCTAAATAAAATTCCAGTATTATTGTCGTAAAATAATGTGAAAAGATTTTCACATATAATATTGAATATTAAAATAACACAAAATATTTGCAAAGAAAATAACCTCCTGCTTTCTCCTGTTCCATTCTCTCTCTCTAACATATTGTTCTTTTCTTCTTTGCTTTTCATCTCTAGATCTCCTTTGATTCCTTTCTTCCCTTGCTTTCTGCATAGCTTCAAATTTATCCTTTACATCACCTTTGTGAAGCTTGGGCACATAGGATTTTTGGACGGGTTTAGATGAAGAAAGCAGAATCTTGGTGAAGATATAGAAGAAATGAAGATAAGAAAAAGAAAGGTGAAACAGATGGACAGAAATATTCTGATAGATTGGATTAGAATGTAAGAAAGTAAAACAGAAGTGCATTTGGGATTATGAACTTTGTGCTACTAGCCATCGTCAATTAATCAGTGTTGTATTTGTTCATAAATAGTAATAGGTACTAAAATATCTGAAAAAACATTTAGCATTGTATTAAACTTAGGCTATAAGCAATTGTAATAAATAGCTACATAACTAAGTATATGAACTATGTGAATGTACATTTTCAATTACTGTGGCTTTAAAAATTAGATACAGCTCTATATTGTTGCTTTCAATCCTAAGCAGTCACCAAAGAGCCTCTCTACCCCTAGAATTTCTAACAGATATAAAGACACAGACATATAATACAATATGTATGTCTTCTTCTGCAACACTTCAACAGCCATATATGGTTTTTAAATTAATAGTATTATTTGTTCATTTAAAACTTCCAACATGTTATATATTTTTTTAATATTTAGAGAAACTCAAAAGTCCAGTGATTTTATGTAACAAAGTGTCAAGATCACTGGACTTGCAGGACTCCGATATTGATACAGCTACTGGACGTTTCTTTGCCGATGCTTACACTCTGTGCCCGAACAGTAAAAGAAGTTCCCACTTTTCAGAACTACTATGAAGTTTTCTCTCTTTTTACTGTAATGACTACGGGAATGCTCTCAATACAGTAATGCTGAGAAAACCAGCCGAAAACATTCCACGTTTCATATTTTCCACCTAAAGCAATAGTATTTGTTCCTGTTTTTGTTCCTGTTGCTCAGTGTGTCTACGAAGAAGAAATTTGAAGTAGCCTAACATTTACATTTTAGAATTAGATGTGAATGTTGCCCTTAATTTCCCCCCCCCAACACTGAAAGTTTCTTCATATTTTGTTACCTTTATTTTGCCTTCCTCCTTCAGGTTGGGGTTTTTTTAATAACAGTAAGAACGTATTTCACAGATTCCATCAAATCAGGGTCCTTAAGCTACTTTCAAGTGCCCTTCCATTGTCTTAAAATAACAGCAACACCAGCAGACTTAAAGTATAATTGCTTGTCTTTTACAATTGCTTGTAATTACTCTTTTTGCAAGCATCAGTTGTAAATTACTACATTACTTTGATTACTTTAAAATTGGTACATACCTCCGTTTTCTGTGCAATGTCATTCATGGCTACTGTACTGTGCTCTGCACCTGGTATGTTTAAGATTGCTTTCAGTGTCTACCTGAAAGAAACAGTCGTAGTTATATTCGTTTCTTTTCCTTTTAAATGATGCTTTGACCATCGTCCTGTAAATAAGTTTGCATAGGCTGAAATCGATGTATCACAATTTCATTTGGTCCTTTGAGGCTTTTGAAGACATGAATAGGTTCTAAGTATGCAACAGTGATTAAAAGAACAAGCTTATGATTCACTATTCATGCTCATAACCCCTCTATATAGTCCTAGATATTGGGTTTTAATTTCCATTTAAAAAAGAAAAAATAACTTGGAGCCAAGCTCTGGCTGCCCTGTTTGGTGTGTTACGAAACTGTTTTTCTCACTACTCATGCTAGCAGAAAGGAATGTGCTCTGCACCTCGGCCGCTCCACTTCAGTCTGATGTGTGAGCCAGTGAGCTCAGGTTGCATGGAGTGCGCAGCGTGCTCAGGCCAAAACCCCACAGCCTCCTGGAGATGCTGCTTCACCTTTATACAGCTGAGAGGAGGAAAGATGGCCTGGTGGCTGGAGGGACCTACCTGCGTTTCAGAGATGCGGCTGGATCTCCTGCCTGGGTGGATGCTTGAGTCTCAGCCAGGCTGGCAACTCTCTCAGCTCTTCACCCAATATGGAAATACAAAATAATGCTTTCCTTTCTCCTAGGGCTATTCTAGGAAAAACTACTGCTGAGAACTATGAAATGAGTCAGGTAAACCATACACGTATGTTAGAGAAAATACTTGTATCATTTAATTGTGGGCTGGGAATTGCACTGCTTTTTTTAAGAGAAAAGCATTGCAAATTTTAAATTACACTGTATTTATTAGAAACCTAGCAGAAAGGTACTTCAGGGCAAGCCTTTTCCTTTTTTCCCCCCCTTTTAAAAAAAAAAAATCATCAGTTCTATCAGAGCTTGTGGGAGGAGGGAAATCATGACATGACTCCAGTGCCATTGCTGTCTGCCACCGATGCCCTAAGTCCCAGACAAGCCTAAGAACCGAGTGCGCAAAACATGGTGCAAACAAACGGACTCAAAGGCACAAAGTAAGAAGGCTAGAAAAGGAGCTTGCTACTGGAAGGAACGTCTCACTTGTGGTTTAGAAGAACTGAAGTCAGGGCATTTCATGATATGGGAAGTTAAGTTCTTAGTAGTTCTTAGCCTTTAAGTTCTCTAATTCTTCATTACAAACAGATTATAAACATGGGAATTTTTATGTGGCGTTAAAAATAATGAACATTAAGAGTTGTTGTCATGTAAGCTCTTCAAAAATGCATCAACATCATCAATGCTCATTGGTGCTGCTGTAGCTATACAGATTGGACCAGATTCTTAGATATCCCAGGATGTTTTTCCAAATGAAAGCAGCCACAACATAAGAAACGAGCGTTTAGCTACCAATCGCTGCCCTGATTTACAAATTCCAAACTCTTCAAATTCAGCTTCAACAGAGATGTTCTGGAGAACACTTGGGTGTTCCTTTTCAACAAATGAGTATGGAAAGTCATTCCCCCCCAAATCAGAGTTGAAAAATACCTCATTTGTAGACTGATAGGAATCCAATGCCTTTTAGTTTGTCACTTGCGAACACAGGAACGTAAACGTACTAGGTGTTGGTTCCTATTTAGACTGTTTTAGATCAGCAATGGCACTTAAAGTTCTGTTGTGTCTAGAAAGGCAGATAACTTCACTAGCATTCTTGTGGTCTCAAGGTCCCCTACACTTTAATATGCAATTGTATATTGTGCAGTTGGGTTTGCAGGTCTTTCTAAGCTTTAGCTTACTTCATGCATGTAAGTCAAATTTCCATTGTGATCAGTAAAACAAAACTAGTTAAAATCCTTTGACTTCTTCATTTTTTAAGCAGGTCTTAGAGAAGTTCTTCTCTGTTCTCTTCTTTTGCTCCTCAGCTTTTTTAATTTCTTCTTCCTTACTTGTGGCTGATGATAGCCTTTAGACTTGTACTTAAAATACAGAAGCTGAATAAAAGGTTTAATGCATGAACCCATCAGAAAACAAAGGAATGTCACGCATTGGTACAACTCATGGACTGAAGTAGCCTGGGACAAGAGACCTTCTGGCCTTCATACGGGGCTGGAGCAGAAAAGTAAGTCCCAAAGATAATCTTTCACAAGGAATTCCATTTCACCTGAACACCTCAAGTGAAGGTTACTGCTAACCTTCACTACAGCAACATACCCTATCTATATGACTTCATCTTAAAGTCATTTGAAAACTGACTATTCCAAAGTCTGATTTTCTTATTATGTGCAGTTAATTGTAGGAAGAAGATTATGTTTATGAGTCCAAGAACACAATTTAGCTTTTGAGCTAAACCTTTGTCTTGAACCTTTCTGAGAGCTCCAATTACCTGAATCCCTTGACAGTGTCACCAAGATTGCTGACAGCAGCAAGACCTACCCTCAA
Organism: Burhinus bistriatus; assembly: GCA_013397275.1. Lineage (NCBI taxonomy): Eukaryota > Metazoa > Chordata > Aves > Charadriiformes > Burhinidae > Burhinus > Burhinus bistriatus. The sequence continues at coordinate 370,620 of VYXH01000323.1, forward strand.
ATAACACATCTGAAATCTTCTTTAAAACTGCAATTGTTGGAAGAAATTTTCTTTGCAAATTCCTGCTGTCTGAACTTCCAAAAATGTGCCAGTCCAACAGGCTGTGAGCCCTCAAGATGGCAGGTACGTTTCTGCCATTTGGATTACTGCCATATCTGCTATTACTTTAGGCTACTTTCCAGTTCTTTGGCATCACTAACTCCTAATATGCTTGAAGGTTAGCCAGCTGGCTCTGAGATATTTTGCATCTGCAAGTCATGCTACCTCCACTGTTGATGTTAAAAGATATGGATGTAAAGCAGCAGGGCATTACTAAACATGATACCACCCATGTTTGCACTTTCTTCCCTCTCTGTGGCAGTTACACCTTGAGCAGGGACCGCAGCAGGACCCTCCCTTAGGAACCCCTCAAGGCAGACGAGTAATTTCCAATAAAGAAAATTTAGTACCTTTAAGAAAAAAAAGAAGCACTCCGTGAGTTTTGGCTTGGGTCTGCGAGGCTAGGGTCACTGCTTCAGGAAAAACAACAACAGCGTATTGAAGCTCCTTTGTATTTGCCTTATCATTAGGAGAGGCTCCACAGTCAGTGTATTGCTGCTGAGAAAACCAAACTGGCTAAATCAAGAAGTCCTGACACCTACAAATCGTGGAAGAGCAGCGCCTTCATCATGTGCTGATAGCTTTGCACAAAGTATGTGGTAATAAATTTTCCAACCCAAGAAACTTTGACATATTTTATTTGCTAACAATAGCTACTTTTAAATAAGATACCTTCCTACCAATTCCCTTTTGAGAGGAACTAGCTATATATTTAAGTTGTATATACATCCTTGTTTTGTAATAAGAATTTTCCCACAGAGTTCATCTAATACAAGTAATGCTTATTCTCTGAGGCAACAAAGGTCTACTTACTTCAGAAGAGATTTGTCCTCCTATGATGAAGCTGTCCAATCTTTTATTTCCTAAGATCGACATACCTCAGGAAATGCTGTAAGAGCTCCTCATTGAAGGTTCCCACTCAGAAAAAATCCCAGATTATAATGTCAAACATAACCATGATCAAAAAAATGAATTGAGCTTGTTACTAGGCTTTTATTTGCCTATCAGGTCTCATCACTCTAGTGTTCACCTGACACTACTCTTAATTTTATTTTTTTTTTCCCTTGCACATTTTACCTTTCCCATTTTTCTCAGGAAATGTTAGTCTGGTGTTATAATGTTTGTACTAGACTGCAGTTCCACTTTCAAAGAGGTCTACATTGAGATTTTTCCTAGAAGAGAAGTTTAACTCGCATCCTTTGGTTAATGGTCCTACTTCTGGAATTGGATGGAAGAGAAAATGCTATTACTAGAATGACTTGACTGGCTGTAACGAAGGAAGTGATCTCTTAGAAGTTTCAAGTGAAAAATTAATACAAAACCAATAGTGCATAGGAAAGTAGGCAATAGATTAGAAATACTCTGTAAAAACAAACAAACAAAGAAACAACCTACTGTTTTCAAGCATCTTATTTGTTTGCTGTAAATGGGTAAGCTATCACCGCCGGTATGTCTTGATTTGTTACGATCATAGCATTTTTTCAACTTTTCATACAGACTCCCTAAAACCTTACTTTAGGCAAAATAATCAAAGTGAACAAAGAAAACCATTAATGGGACAAAGAAGGTTTGATGGCTCACAAGTCCCAAAATCCATCTCCCTAAATTTAATTAACTTCTGTTTCTGAAAGGAAGTCAATGTCCTCAATTGATGAAAAAATATTGCACAGCTTTAACCAAATAAAAAAAAAAAACAAACTCTCCCATAAATAATAAAATTCCCCTTCATTAGAAAACACAGAAGTTCTTGATTTTCAGTGGAGTGATTAACATCCTCACACGAGACACAGGAAAATACCAGCACTTTCCTGAACTGAATACTACTCTTTACAACAGGAGTACGAAGCCAGGACTTTTTTAAAAAAAGTCTAGTTCCTCTGTGATTTCTCCTTTCGGGAGGCCCCCCTGCTGTCCTACGGCTACTGTGGGCTATAAATAAGCCCTTCACGGCACAGGCTGCGTTACGTTTACCATCTGTCTGCTCTTTGTGATCTACTTGCAGGGAAGTCTCCATTATATAAGAAAACCATATTGTGAGAGTTGGAAACTCCCTACTTGCAGCCAAAGCACTTAGGAGGGGAAAACACAGTCCACAGTGTTAAAATATTTAACGAAATATTAAATAGAACTGGAAAGAGGAAGGGAAAGAGAGCGATGTTCATCACGTATGTCCTCACTGTAACTCGTCTGGAATGACACTACCAGTTGTTGTACTAAATTACAGATACTAAAGTAGATACTAAAATTATCGCGCATAGAGGAAGATCCTGAACTGGCATAAACCATCAGCTCCACCGAAGCCAATGGAACACCAGCTGTCTAAACTTCACATTTGGTAAAATACAAAATACAAAACTCCTTCCACTGGCTTGTATTGCTTTCATTCATTCTTTATAATTAAATTAAATGCTTACCGACAATTAATTCTATTTCATACACAATCTTTTCCTCAGTCTTTGAATTGACGGCACTTCAACATCTATTAAGTCTCACATGATAGTACAATAGTCCTTGCAGATATAGAATATTTATAAAAATGTATTTATTAGAAAGGATTTTGTCTATGTCTGTTTATATAATTATAAATACTCTTAATGTGACAGTGCCATGCAGTCCAACTGCTGTGTTAAAAAATAAAATCACCCTTCTCTGTAAAGGTCTGGCTGTTAATTCCTTACTCTCTTCAGGTACTATTATGGGGTACACAAGCTCCAGACCAAACATAGTAGGGGCTAAGCGGCTGGTCTGTTATGCGGGAAGCCCTGCTGAGGTCTACTGGCCCATGATTTCATGTCCCAAGATACCCGCTGATCCTAATCACGGGTGTCAGTAAATTGTGAACTGAGATCCCCGAGAGAAAAATCAGCATATTTTGCCTCGTGTCATAGTTCCTCCATCCCCTTTTGTGTCACAGCAGCTGAAAAGAAACAGTATGATTTGAGTTCGGCTCTTGTTGACTTCACTGACAGGACTCCAGAGATCAGGGTGCTGAAATGTGGGATAAAATACTGGACATGAAGTACTGCAATTTGCTGCTTCTCTTCTCTGATGACAAGACCCAGCCTACCTGCCTCTTCTCTGAAATCCTCATGGTCAACTCAGACTGAACACAGTGGTGGTCGCTGTGCCCGTGCCATGCCTCAGCTGCAAAGGAGAGGTCTCCTGGCTTCCTGGAGGTAGGCTGCTGCTTCCACTTCACCAGCCCTACTCTGCTGGTAGTGGTGATGCCCATAAAAACCAGATCCTGCGTCACACCTTCATCTGAGCGGACATGGCCACCTTCAGTGCACAGCAAAGGGTCACTCCTATGGCTTTCTGAACTGCTCTTCCACCGTCGTTAACCTTCACCTCCATCTTCCCACAGCTAGCTTCCAGAGGGCTCAGCCATGGCACCATTCCGTGTTAAAGGAGTTTCAAAGCTGAATATCCGAGTATGGTAAATGACCGACTGTCTGGCTTCTTTCAAGAGGAAATTACTCATTTAAAATATTCCAAATGCAGTTAGAGAAAGCATTTCTTAGGCACGTCTTAAACCATCTACCCAGTTCCTATATTTCACCAGAATGTGCTTTCTGCATGTACTAGACGTACTGTCACACCTCTGTATGTTCCTTAATACACTTGGCCCTCTTATAAGACTAATTATTATTTTACAATTTCATTTAATTGGACATTTTTCTAAGAGATCTAAGGCCTCTTAAGACCTGAGAGGTCTAAAGTACTATGTTTTCTAGCATGCAGCTGCTTGCCGATTAATTTTCGGAATACTAATACATTTCATTAAACACGCTTTTTTTCTCAGACGTTTACTGTGCTAGCGGAAGCTCTCATTTACCTAAACCAAACTCGATAACAAATCGTTTGTAAGCGATCACGGAAGCCCAGGATTTCCTTCCAAGCCACGGTGTCTTACACCTGAGGATGAAGCAGAACCCGTGAACGCGGCCGGTACGCCCCGGCTGCTGCGGACCACGCCAACAAAGCGGAACTCCTCCTTGTGCAGAGCCGTGCCGCTTATGAACGCAGGGGATTTTCAAACAACTTTTATTAAACGCGCACCACCGAGAGCCAGACTGACAAGGGCGCCCACGCCGCGCCTGCCCGCCGAAGCGAGCTGCCCCACCGCCGCCCCGGCTCCCTGCTGGGCCGCCTCTTGCGGGGCAAGCGGC
>VYXH01000323.1:385956-403056 GCA_013397275.1 Burhinus bistriatus
AAAAAAAAAAAAAAAACCAACAACAAACCCAAAACTTGTCAGGACACAAAGTGCAGAGTGATTGCATCATGCACATCTTCAGGAAGCTGGAAATAGTAACATCCTCCACCCCTGTTTTTGTTTCGCTGGTCTGCTAGTTACCAAAGAGTATTGTACCAAGCATGAGCATCCAGCATTTTACTACAGGCTCCCAAAATGGTTTTCATTATCGGCAGTTTTAATTCTGTGGTTATCATATAAATTAACATGAACTCATAGACATTTTTAGAGCAAGAAAAAACAAAAACACATTAAGAAGTCAAAGCACAAAAATAATACAGAGAACTCCTGTTTACAGGATACCATATTTAATCCACAAAACAATGGCTAGCTACACTTTCCACTACAAACATTACATCATATTATTAATGATAAAAAAAAAAGAAAATTGGAGGTTTACACCTTTTTTTTTTTTTAATATCCTGCGTGGGGGAAACAAACCTGTGCTTTCAGGCTATAAAAACAGAGCCTAGAAACATATTTAAAAAATAATTCTTACATTAATGGAACTATATAAAAATAGATACCCTATATCTCAGAAAGATTGAAATCCAAATTAAAATATAACTTTATGTTAAACTTTCATTAAAATTTTCAAATAAATCTATGTTGAAAAGCTTTTCCTGTCACTGAGGACATACAGGCAAGAGCTGCCACGAGACTTCATAAAGATATTAAGAAGTATGCTTCCAGTGTGCCTTCTCCACAGACTTTAGTTGAGCTAACTACAGCAACAACAGTTCGGCCAAGGAGGCTTGCCTGCTGCAGGGAAGAATGCAACCATGCCAATACCTATTTTTGTCCATGTAAATATCTAAGCACATGAATAAGTTACAGAGATTTCAGTACAGAGTTGGTATTCTGACAAGTGTCACACATCGTTAGATGGTATATATTTGCTGGAACTTACACTGACATTTTAAATGACTCATACCGGTATCCTCTCACTGTAAGCAAATACATAAAATTCCGTTGTTAAAATTGTCAGGTTCCATTTTAAATCGATTTGTTTGGCGGGGGGGGGGGGGTCTGTATTCCTATACAGATTTCTATAGAGTTTTTGAATTGAGACTCAAGTGATGAGATGACAGCTAGGGAATAAGTGAAGGAATAGAAGTTTTAAGGTCAACAAAATATACTTAAATGAGTAATGTACACTTCCAGAACCCATCTAGCTTGAAAGTATTTCCATTTTAAAAATACGTATTTGTTTATCAGTTGTTTTGCTTGGAAGAACAGAGTAGAATAAGCTGACTTCCTAAAAAAGATTTACAGCTAGTAAGACCAAAGATATTATTCCAATTCGACAATATTAATCATAGCACCAAATTGTGTTTTAGATTCACTAATTCAAAAAGCCCACCTGAAAATTTAGGTTCTCATTAAACAAAGGAAGCCACACAGCTTTTAATTGAAAATATATATGAAGACATATAGGAAGGGATAATTTAACCAACTGGAAGAAACAGGAATATACTGATTTCTTTCAGGCATAAGAAACCAATATACATACAGACACACATACACATATATATACACACACATATATACAGTGTAATTGTTAGAACAGGTACAAACAAGAACAAGTGAAAAATCTTTACTCCAGAATTTGTTTTTCTACATATCGTTAAGAAAGTATTAACTGCAGAAGAATACATACATATTTTCCAAAATAAAGACCAAAACAGAACACAAATAAGTATACTAATTTATTTCTTACCTGATCCAGCTACTACTGAAGCCATAAAACTTTCCATATACTTTATTTCATTTGCAAAGCATGAGAAGAAATAGGTTGTGAACACATATGCACTTTGTAAACAGCTGCCCCTCTCTTGGAGGTAATCATTTCTGTGGTAAAAGGGATTATATTAGTTTTCTCTAGTGAACTTCAGGCAAATCACCTTCTTCAGATATTTAGGCAAACTGACTGACTGTGACTGAATTAGGTCTCATGTGATTTCTACAGTGTGATGCAGGTAATCTTCATCTGCCACCAGCAAGCCTGAGATGGTAACATCTTTAGCACATGAAGATGCCTGATCATAGCCTTTGTGCTTACAGATTAGCATAGAATCTCATACCTGGGAGTTGGGTGAGGCCCTTGATTATATTTAGCTTCTTTTTATATTTCCTCTCATGCTAGCAGATGAAATAAAATAGCTGTGTTACTGTTGTACTGCCTATTACTGAGTCCAAATGAAGCAAGCGGTTAAATCAACCAGCTACTAAGCAAGAGAGAAGGGTATAACTAGTCTTCTGCTGAGAAGATGGTTTTGATTACAGATTGACGTTAGTCCCAACCCATAAGATCTGGAAAGGGGGTACAAATTCCTCTATCACTGACTTCTCTTGGCATGCAAAAAGAGGAATGGAGAAAAAACAAAACAAACTGAAAACCAGCAACTAAAACAGCCTCTAAGTTAAACTAGAAAGAGTGATTTCCAGACAAGCTCTGAAGCTGCATTGCAATGCTCCTGGAGTCATTGTGGATTTTCTTCTGATGCTTTCTAGTATTTAAAAATATATTTATACATAAATATTTTATATGTAGATATAAACAATACAGATATGTAACATAGAGTATTATATTTCAAATGGTCTTGCAAGCATTCAGTAATGGCTATTCTTTTTGAGATGAAATAAGGTGAAATCTTGCCTATAAACATTCTAGTTCAAAATAAAATTAGTTGAAGATGCTCCGAACACACACCCACATTTCTAACATAGCAGAGTTCAGCTATTAGAAGAACGGACAAATCATATACAAGGTTTAACAACATGCAGAGCATACAACATTTTCTAGATAAGAACTTGTCAAACTGACACAAAAGGAAAACTAACTCTTTCATGTAAAAGCCTCCAAGGACTTGTTACCTTTGAGGAAAACAATGATGAGAAAGGTTAGTTTTAAATGAGATGGTTCACTATAACTACCTTATATGAAGTGGCATGCATTCATGATATGTATTCAGGTACCTGCTTTTTACCCCACTGCGTACCCCTACGCACCACATAACTTTCCTCAACAGTGGTTTGGTATTTATCAGCACGCCCCAGCATCCCACATCTTGTCACTACAGGTAAGTTGGACTCTTGAAAGCTCCTCGAGTCCTTTCTTACCATTCTGTAGTGAGCGCTTCTTTGCACAGCCACTGCCATTTTGAAACTCTTAACACTCACTAAGGATGAAAAAGTGCTCCATGCACAGCTACCAAAAGTGCTGGTAGTTGTGAGTAACACAGAGGCTTGAGATGATGGACCTGACATGCCAGCCTCTAAATGTCCTAAATGTCTGCTATTTCCTCAGTATCATGAGGCGCTACATGAAGAAAGGTATGAAAACGCAAAGAAGAGATGAAAAGATGAATCACCCTATAGTAGCAATTTAATCTTGTAATGCTTTACTTCTATCCATTCAAGGCTCAAGAAAGAGATAGCAGTTGATGGTGACCGCTGTGCAGGACATTTATGATGACCTGCAGTGGATACCATTATGTTGAAATAACTCCAAAGCTTGTAGTGATAACTTGTGTCTCTACACAGAGTGCTGCAAAGCAGCTTCTGAAGATTGCAACGTGGATTGGTTTTGTTCAGATGCTAGTCAGTTTTCTCTGGACAGTTCAGCTTTAAGGCTGAATCTGCTAGTAAAGAGATGCTGAAATCACTGTTGCAAAGCATCAGACCTCTGGAACTCGCAATATTTTTAAGCCTGGGATTCCCTTACCGCTCTGGTCTAATAAACAGCCTCGGTACTCTTACTTCCCACCCACAAGTTGTTTCTTAGTAAATACAAAAATTCTCAGCTGCGCATCAAATACCTTGTTGACCACCAAAATAACCACCTACATGAATGTAACAAAAATAAACAATGCTAGACCTTTCAGGAATTCCTGCTTGCTCCCCCTATTAAAAAGGGTCAATTTACTGGCAGAGTCAGCATTCCTTATATTCTGAGAAACTGTGCTTATCCTGTATTAAAAAGGCTGATGATGATCTCTTTCTCTGGGTATCTTTATCTTTTAAAAGATTTTTCTTTTAAACATAAGTAGCTGCAGGATGAGTGTGAAACATGAAGATATGATGGTAATTACTAACTAACACACTTGAGATGGTACCTTTATTTATATAGAGTGGGGCGTTCTTCCTACTATCTGGAAGAAAACAGGAAGGAAGTTCATGTATTTTCAGGAACTCCTTCTATACTTACTTATATGTATTACAAGACACCTGATACATTTTCTTTGAGGAAAACACACATTCAGAACATGATTTTATCCAAATTATTGCTGCAACTTTATTAATTTTAAGCATAAAGAAGAATACGAATTCACTATGCTATGTGCATCAGTGGTACTTCCCAGGCGGAATAATCGCAGGCTATGTGCTGCGTCTGGTACATAGGCTTTTGCCTACATAATACCTACATGGATGTACTATGGTACAAAAATTAGTTCAGTGCTAATATATGCATTTGTTACAAATGTTACATATACTTCCTAAGAATCAAAAACTGTACAGTATGAGCAGTCAGCATATAGGAACGCACTGGCTATTAGACGAAACTTCCTTGTCCTAGAAGTGAAAACATTTAATAAGCTATGTACGGTATTTGCATAACAAAGGTTTCTGTTACAGAACAAGGATCAATTCCAGATTTTTTAATTTTATTATTATTTTAAAAGTTTTTAGGGCACCATTTAATGACTTGTTGGCCTAAGTTTTCCTATTCATAGCCACACAGCAAACAACCACAGTTGTCCTTGGAGGGAATTCAAAGGAATCTGGTTCCCATTGACCACTCTTCATTGCCACATGGAAAACTTTTCCCCACAATGGAATCTTTTTAACTGGGGCTACATCTATTAGGATGCAGAAGACAAATAAGGGAGGGGAAAAAAACCCCAAACCAACACAAATGAAGCATAAAGTTTGATGAATTTGTTAGAAAGAACACAGGAACAGGAGGTGCTTCTCAAAGCGGAAAAGAACTTTTCTGTTGTCTACACCACCACTGACATTTATTGGGACATGGAAAATTGATGATGATGATATGAACAGACAAGCTTTATTACTGGGTATCACGCTTCACTGGACACCATGAAACCTTTTGAGTTTACCCACAGTAGGCAGTGGTTAGTGGCACTTCAGGTACAGGTTCTTCAAAGAAATAATATTACTGTTAACAGAACGAAAGACTTCAGGGATTAATTCTTTCCTCTCTTTCTCCACGTGTTTTAAGACTATAAATGAGGTACCTCCATACCACATTAAAGTTGTTAGGACAGGGAGCTCCTTACAATTTGCTACCTGGGACATGCTAGACTGCAGGACTGCCGGACTATGTTTGGTTTTGAAGTAAGACAATAATCTACATCAAACTGGACTGATAACATGAACACGGAGGGAGTGACCAGGATGAGAACAATAAGACCTGAGAAGCAGATTAGCAATTATGGTCACTCTTCTGAAGGCAGTCAGCATATAGGGGGACCTGTCTCTGATTTTTGGGATGAAACAGGAAAAAAACCAAACTAAACACCTCACGGGCTGCCCAGGGAGGTTGTGGAGCCCCCTTCTCTGGAGATTTTCAAGACCCGCCTGTATGCAGTCCTGAGTAATGTGCTCTAGGCATTCCTGCGTCAGCAGGGGAGTTGGAGTACATGATCTCTAGAGGTCCCTTCCAACTCTGAAAATTCTGTGATACAAGTGCTACAGGAATACACCTTACTATTTCTTGCCAACATTATTCCCCTCTGGTATTCCCTATTTCAGGAAAGGAATAAAACTTCTATCTGGAAACCAGGAAAAAGGCAACCCTACCTTTCAGTGACAGGCTCTTTTTGAGCACTTTCTGAATCTAAAATTCAGTTTCAGTCACTTTGAAGGTTTTGGTGCCACATAAAAAATAATTACAGGCATACAGAAACTGGTGTTCTTTTCCTGTTATCACAGCCTGCTCCTTCCTGCACCATTTTGTTTTAATAGATTTGAACTGTGAAAAAGACAACCTTAGTAAAGGAATTGCTGATAAAAAAAAAAGAGCGGCTAAGGCTTTATTCACAAGTTTAAAAAAAAAATCTCCTAAGCTTTGGACTGAGTTAACGTTTAATAAAGAAAGCAAAGTTTATTTGATAATAGAACTACAGATTCAGTTCTAGTCAAGATATGAAAAGACATGATAAATGCACGTGCACTGACAATGGAGGGGCAGCAACGAAGCTCACTGTCAGGGAGAGCAGGAAAGAGTTTCTATTGGAAAGACGGGAAAGAAGCCAGGAAAGAGAGGGTGGAGACCTTTATCTGGCACAGTCGCTGCTGTATTCTTGCCAAAGGTGGTAGCTATTTTGATCACACAGTAGGTGAGTTAGCAAGAATACAAAAAGGAGACTAACCCTCATAAACACAAGTTGATGGCAGATTGCCTCAAATAGGGAAGAAAATACCATGATTTATCACAGTATATAGTATCAATAACTTAATTAGGGCAAATGGTTGCGCTTACCATCCCTTCTGCAGTGCTTCTGAGAGCCTGTGTGTGTTTAGGAATGGAAATCTGTCTGGGCTTCAGGATGGCAACTGTCTAAATCATCTTTATAAGGATTCGGGCATCTGTGTATTGTCAGTTTCCAGCCTGGCACAATTCTATACGAGAAGTCATCAAGCGCATGATCCTCAGCATCCTCTTGATTATCAGCCATAGCCAAGATGAAATTTTGGCATACCCTACTGCTATCCTGTACAGCTCATCAAAAGGACATGTGATTTAAACCCTGCCAACTGTCCCAGTTTTGTACAGTTCTTTTCTTGAAAGCCATCTTCCTATGTTTTGTTCTAATGTAACACAGCAAAACATTCTTCTTGCCTCCTAAGCCGTATCCGTATCAATTTCCATCAAAACAGCTATGTCTTGTTTTAGGATTCCCTGTATCTTTGCTGTCATCTCTCCTAAGGGCAGTGAATTTGACTTGACCGTGTGTCAGCACTGAAACATGGAAATAGCTTCCAGTCTCTAAAACCAGAGTCACACAAAATACTTATTCCTGCTGCTTGTGACGGGATGCAACGTAGAAGGAAGATGGGTAACCGTCAACATACAGCTTGTAGCACGATGTGACCACAAAAAACACTGCTACTTTGTAATTTGCGGGACGGTAAAATTAGCAACGATTCCAGCAGGGCAAAAAAATCCCCCAAAAAACTCCCAAACACAGCAGTATACACACTTATAGGAATTTCAGATTTTAAAACTTTGCAAACATTTCTATCAAGACACAGAGTTTAGGGGAGTTACAAAAAATTGTAATTGCAATCAGGGAGCATACAACGAAAGAAAAACTGCCTATTTGCACATTAGCTCAGACAAATCCAAAGCTGGAAAAGCCTCAAACCTCTGAGCCTGAAACATTCCACTTTTTTGCAAGTGCAAGAATAACAAAGTGAAAGAAGTAGATAAGCAAGAAGAAGCTACCTGACATCATCATGTCTAGAATAAAAAAAATCTGTTAAGTCAATTCTAATCCAGTTACATCAAAGTGATCACTGTTCTCTACTAACAGCTGAAATACACTGAGAAGTAGTTATTACTCCTCCTCATTGCCATAGTTATTTGCAGTACTAATTTAAAGCATTTTCCCCCTCAGAGGACAGGCAAAACTTCACATCACAGTAACACCAGATTCATAAGAAAAGACGAACTCACAGCTTTATTTTACCTGCAGTACACAATGATGCCCCAGTAGCTACTACTAAAGAGCTAACTGGCCCTGTATTTTAAGCCTAGTGGTTCATATTTAATTCAGAATTTTGATAGTGTTCTGGTTTGAAGACCAAACTTCAAGCTGTTTATGGCTTTGTTAATCTTCAGGACTCCTTCTATCAGCTGAGAATTTTAATAGATTCTTCAATAAAACCTAAGAAAGGAGATCAGAGAGCTTGTTCTATTGGCAAAGGCTAGAACAGCTGGAAAGGAAGAGAAAATCTTCATAACTTTGTTCTGGAAGAAAGAGTTGACAGAAGTGGCTTTGAGGTATCAAAATGTGGAGAATATTTTCAGGCTATGTAAGACAATTCTTTTCACAATTTTGACTCAAATGTTTCTTTAGCAAATACTGAGACAATTTAGCTTCAAGATAGGATGGTTATTCCATTGAGGTGATACATCCTGGGGTTTTTTTTTGTTTGTTTGGGTTTTTTTTAAGCCAAGCAACACAAATGAGCATAATGGATTGTTCCCATCTCCACATACTTGCAAACAAACTAGGAAAGTTCATGGGAAAAAAAAAGAAACCAAAAGATACAAAGTGTGTACAAACTATAACGGCTTACAGCTCCTCTCAAGAGCTGACAGAGTTGAAGCAAGCTTGAACTGCAGTCTTGTCCAAATGACAGGAAAGAGTACCCAGTCACTATAGACACAATCTTAGTTAGGAATGAATGCTAGGCATACCATCACAACTTAATCTGAATTACTAAATCAAGATAATCACAGTTTAATGTGAATTACTAAATCAAGGTAATTGTATCACAGAAAAACAAACCATACAACAGACAGTCAAAAGATAATTTCAAAGAACACGTATGCAATTCTCTCTCTTTTTACAACTGTCTGAGTTTACTAGCTTAGTCGTAGTGCATACATGACAGCAATATCTAACACAGAATGTATCTACTGAGACCAATTGCCTTTCCTGTAACTTGAAGAAGAATGCTATTCAAAGTCACTTCAGCTCCTAAGAGACTATAAAAGGAGATATTGCTCATTCAAATAAGTGTGTCGCTGTATATAAAATTCTTTCCAATACTTCAAGGGAGCTGTAGCAGATTTCAGCTAACAGACAATGCCCTGTTATCCAAAGATTATTTCTTTATGTATCCTTTGTAGTCTTATCCAAGAAGATTAGGGAAAGTTAAATGAAGTCTATACTATTGTGCATGGAACGTACTAAAATAGGTAGCTGTCAATTTTTAATAATTTTGTCTCCAAAAAAACCCAACTCCAAAAAAGACAAAGCCTTCTTCATACATCTTTATAGTACGGTAAGGGAACAGGGGAAAAAAAGAGAGTAGAAAAATGCAATTAATGATGATAGGAACTACTATAGCCTCATTGATTGTGCTTCTTCACTCATGAAAATCTGATATATTTTTCAAAAGCAACTTCTTTTTAGAAGGAGTTGGGGAAACATTCTGCCAGTGCAAAAAAAAAAAAAGATAAGTAAATTGATCCCAACTTCATTACTTGAACTGCTAGGAAACTGGTTACAACTATGCAAGGAAAGCATCTTTTTTTCCCCTGTAAGAGCAATACACTTTGTTTACAATAATTAGCAAAAAATTAAGATTCTTCTGTTCACTGTTCAAATAGGTCAATGAATCTTTAAAGAAGCAATATTTAAGAGTCTTACCTCAGCTGTGGAAACAAAGGAGTCTGTTGACGCAATACTTAATGTATCTCGAAGGCAGAAATCATCCGTATTATCCTTTACAGTAATGTCTGTATTTTTATCTTTAAAATAAAAAAAAACCCTGACTATTAGACCATCAGAGAATTCCATTTTTTGATGTATATTTTAATGTAGGAAGGCACAACATTGTAGTACTAAGAGTAAATTCTCTTATGACCCACTAACATATATAAAGGTGACTGTATTTTTCTGTCTTTAAAGTGGACTTACAAACATCATCTGCAATGAAGAGAGAAGAAAAAAAAAAATTTCCCCACAGACTTTGCCTTTTCTTTGATAGACTTCTGAAGACCTCTCTAAAGATACTACTTTGCTATATTAATCTAAATCCTCTGTTAAGTTTTTAACTTGGCTGTGTTACATAACAAATGCTCAATGCTTTAGTAACCAAGAAATACTGTTCTAAATGAAAGCCATTAGTAAAAAACAGGTTTCAGCTTCACTTGAATTAGTATCATTTTCTACTTCTCATGTCTCTTTTCACTTGATGGTTCTTCAGAAGAGCAAGTGAAGTTTTAAACCTTCTCTGTATCCTCTCTCCCCAACAAACTTTTCCATTGAAATAACACATCCAGAAGCATTTGCTATAGTGCTAGAATTCTTAATGCCTTTAAAATAACTGATATTTTATGCTTAAAATAATCTGCAATACAGTTTCTCTCAGTTTTCCTTTATTTTATTCTCAGATTTCAATTGTTGCACATATTACTAGCATGCATGGTTTTCTTTTCACTGTACAGAAACACTTTCACAGAAGGATTGAATTCATAAGTCGGTAAGTCAGACGTTGGCTTGATGTGCCCCATACTACATTCTCAGTAGAGCACAGGCATTTATTTTGGGTTACTTTACCTTCAGACATTACACATGCATTGCTAAAATCTGTTTTATTTCCAACACTCAGCAGCAACCAGCTACCCAGTGTCATCCAGATCCGTTGCTACGGCAATACTTCATAAAAAACACTATTACATAGCAAAGTGGCGAAATGCCAATACACTGGAATGGTTTACTCATCAATTGAAATGCTACAAATCCACATAACTTAACTATTATTTCAGTGGTTGTTATGGTTTTATTAGTTACGGACTTGGAATGACAGCTCAAAAATTGTACGTAACAATAAATATCTGTCTTTGAGGCTGTTCACTAAGGGAAAAAATTATTAAAAGTTTGGGCAAAGATTTTACTAGCTTGAGTTAGGCAGATTCTAACTTGTAATCACAACTTCACCAATGTTCCTATGAAAGTCTGATTTTTTCAGATCATTCTTAATAGTTTGTTCTTTTTTCTGACCTCTTAAAACCAAGAAAAACAGCAGCATCGAAGTTGGTTGAGAAACAATCACATATTGGAATTTGAAGAGCTGGAACAGAAAACCAAACTGTGGTTTGTAAGGCATTTGCTTGAGGTCTGGTAAGAGCAGACAGGTAACATGATGTTTCCTTCTTATTTCTAGCTCATAATTTGCATTAATCCCCCTCTAATATTACATTAAATGCGCTTCTATTATCACTTTTTCACATAAGCAGCTGCTGAAACTGCAGTAATACCATTAAACATAGGGTAGTACAGGGATGTATAGCCTAGTAGATTTTTCCACTGAACCTCTCCTTTTGGCTAAGTTGTTTTCCATAATAAATTTGCAATTAAAACAAAAGTTTCTACATCTCACAGTTAGAAAAGTCCTCTAGCACCTGGTTCAAGTGGAACCCAAAGAAATATTATTTTCCATGCTCCTCCCAGTCTGTAGGCAACATGCAACACTTCATGAGAAATAAACAGCTATATTAATAAGTAGCAATGCAAATTATAAACTCCTGTGAGAGTAAAGCGTGGGCCATACTGGTAAAGATCTTACTGATGGCTTTAATGAAGATGTTAAGGTAAGGACCCAACTCTAATATACACAAAGGGCAGCTGTCAAGGAGTCTCATATCAACTTACTCACAATCCAAGAACATCTCCATCGCCCTCATAGGGAGGTCCAACTATACACGGACTGAAGCCTCAAAGACTTTGGATATTGTCTTATAATTACTTTGCTGTTATATGCGAGTTTACGGCTCAATGACAACAACACATCCCCAAACTGACACTGAAGTATTTAACACTGGGCTACGTGATAGACTACACATAAATGGGAATAATGCTATTTAACTAAAATTTATTCTGCATATATGTAAAAAAACAATTGGTGTAAGTGAGGAACCACAGAGTTTCCAGCCCAGAATCAGAGGTTCTTCTGTAGAGTTTGCATCCAGCCTGCTACACATGACATGATGCTCTAGAGATAATAAGATTTTTAATACATCTATATTCGCTGAAGAAGTCATAATTCCAAGTTTTCTAATATAGGCCTAAAACTGTCACCTAGCCAGTATGTATTTAACATGTTAGTTGAACATAGAATCTTCGTGTTTTCACTCAAAAAAATTCTAACTACTACAAATAAAGGCACAAAATTTGCATGTTATGGCAAAAAAAAAAATTATTTAAAAAAGGCTGGCTATGCTGAGTGAAATAATACCTTTGGCAAGTGATATGTGCATAAAAAGCACAGCCTCCCCAAAGAAAACAGAACAGCCTTGTCAGCTATTTCTGACTTTCTGGCTGCCACCCCCCTAATGCCCTGAAATACCCCTAGCCAAGCAGGTGCTTATCAATACCCACACTGTGCAGAGAGCACACTGGTAGGAAAACATTAGGGTGAAAATTAAGTTACAGCTGGAGTACATACCATGCAAGTACCAGGAGAACATTCTTAGACACAAGAACATGAAGAAAAAGAGACAGCAGCACAATGAGACTCCTGGAATGAACAGCTGCAAGAGGAACCCACCCACCAGCGGCTGCAACTGCTCATAGTCATCCCTAGCTCTTGTGTAGTCCAATACCTTCAGGAAAGGAATAGTAGTGAGTATGTGAGCTTCAAATATACTTTACTTATTTGAGAAGCCAGGGAGTTATTTTGGGTTCACTTATATTTGTGAAGAGGACAAAGCAGAGTTTCAGACACAATACTGACAACTCTTGGTTGTAGTGCCTTAAAATGCATACATGGTTCTGAAATTAGATTAAGGGTACTAAAAAATGCAACGAATATGGAGTATTGTTAAAGTTTGTGAAATTAATCCTAGCTTTATAAGATTTTGCAAACAACTACCTATTTGAAACTAAGCAGGATGAGAAGACCCCAACAAACCAGAACAAAACTACTGTCACATCTATTCACAGAGTACTAATCTAGTACTTACTTGTCTTTGCTCTGGTAGGTTCATGGGGTAAGACAGACCACAAAACCAACCCTCTAAAGTCTCATAGCAAAATCTGACCTTAGAGACAGAACTGCACACAAATTAACTTTTTAGCATTCAATTAGGAAGTATTCGCCATCAGATAATGTTTTAAAATTCTGTAAACTGTTTATACGTTATCTTCCCTCCAACCCTGAATGAAACATGGCATGAGTTTGCAAGTGAGTTTGGCGCTTACGTGCAGCAGTCAAAAAAGGAAAGCACTTACCCACTGGCAAAGAACTCACTGGGAGTTAAGGAATTTAGCTCTGAGTGCCACTGTTAAAGCCATGGTTTCCTATTCTCCCCAGCCCTCTCACTTCAGTGGAATCTCAGTGCAGTAACATGTAACAAGCAGGAAAGCAAGATGAGAAAGGAGAAACTTGATAGACTCCAAAGAGGAAAAACCTTGCGAAGGAATCCCCTTATGAAAAGTCAGGGTACCCAAAGAGCAGCAGGGCCAGGCTACCACACAGCCAGCCACTGTGTTGTGTGCTAGTCAAGCCCCTTAGATGTGTGGCTTCACGCCTGGACAAAGGAATTACAATAATCCAGTTCAGAGAGCACAGAAGCATGAATTACTACATAATTCAGTTTCAAGAGAACGTGTCACATTCTAGTTAGTCACAAGCGGCACAGTGGCTTGTCACCACTGTTGCTGAAGCATCCAAAAGCAGCTTTATTTACGTTTATAAATAGTCATAACTCTGAGAGTGCTGACTGAATATTCATTAAAAAAATCATCAGTCCTACCAAGTAGCTATTAATGTATTACATGAAGTCTTACAAGACACAACAAGAAAACAGTGAATTTTACTTTATGTCATACTTATAAAAACAAGACGATCCCAACCATCAGACGGCACCCTCTGATGACTGGGTCGTATAGCAATAGGTTAAAAAAGGCAAGCCAAGAGTGGAGCAGGGTGCCCACACACACCATTCTGGATTAAACAGTTATTGTTAAACTATGTGTTTACATTCGCCAGTAACGCAAATATCTGGGTTCAAGAAAGTGCCTACAGCTGGAGGCATCTCACCTCACTGTATATAAAAAAAGCTGTTATAGACTTCAGCATAAAAATATATTCCAGATCAGGATCTTTTAAAAATATCTAACCAAGTCTCGTACTCTACCAGTATGTCAGCATGTATCACGAGTTAAACACGTCTCATCATTCTTTGTTGGGACTGCTCTGATGCAAACTGAAGTGACAGATTCCTTTAAAAAACCAAAACAACACTCCTCCCATGTGCTCACACCTCCAGCAGGCCCCTGTTGTGAACACACAGCTTCTGCTCACCAGTACTTGACTGGGAATTTGGCAACCAAATCAGTAGTCTAATGGAAAGGAACAACTGGGGAAAACTGAGTATGGGACAGCACTGAGTACTTCGCATTTGCAATTACACCTTCCTCCTGGTACTCACAGACCTTTTTCAAGGTAAGCTTTGGCTGAGCTAACTGCCGAGCCTTCAAATTACATCCTTAACAAATACCTTAGTAGTTTTCACACAGAGAATAGTCTTCTGTTTTTGTGCAAATAGAAGGCCAAATCTTACTTCCTCAGTAAAAGCTGACTCAACAGAGCTTTCATAATTGTTTCCAAGTACAGTTATAATTTTCAAGCTCCACATAAAAGTCTTCCACTACAATACTCTCACACAGGTATAAAAAGGCCCATTTTCCAAGACACTGGATGCTCACCTAATTATCATTATGCAAAACACAAGATGTTCTTCATTCACACCATGTTCTGTATTTATTACTTTGCTGTTATTCTTAAGACAAAAGGAGTACAGCTGATTAAAAGCTGACTTAAAAGCATAGGTATAGATGACTAATAGATTCTTCATGCTTAAATATAAGTAAGTCAAGAATGCATATAAAAATAGAATAGTACAATCCATTAAGTCTACATACATAAGCAATAAAATCCACTTGAAAACTGCAATGTACTTATTTGCAATATTTGTCAGCTGGACAACTTGCCTAAAATAACTTCATAATCTTCAAGAGATTTTCCACATACTTTGGAAAGAAATAATAGCAATTTCTGGGATGTTTATAATAATTTGGTTATTTTTAGACTTTCAAGATACTTTGTCCAGAAAGTTATATTATCTGCTGAGCACTACCTGTTTAAAGATGTGTAAAACAAAACAATGTGGCTACTGCTCTTATATTATAAAACAGTAAAATCAAGCACCTTAAATGCTCTCATCTAGCAAAGGTAAAGACAGCACAAAATGCTTGTGCATAAGTAATCATTTTAGTCTCTCCAAGTAAAAATCAAATATACCCAAGAAAGAAATTTAAGTATAATTTATTTCCTGTAATCCACAGGTACATTAAAAAACTCAAGAGTATTAGGAACTAATATATAGCTTTGATATTCTTTAATGGTGATAAATCAAATGATTCTTTCAAGATTTAAATCTGCTAAACAACTCTTCCATAGATGTGATAAGTGAACTGGAATATTTTCTGGTAGTTGCAATTTTTTTTAAGCAAAGAAATTATCAAAAGGCTAGAAATACCATTGTGCTATAGAGAACGTGACCTGTGAAAGCCATCCCTGAATTATTGTGGCATGCTTTATCATAAAACCAAAATCTCAAAACAGAAAGACCATGAAGAACTCTGCAATTCAAATCTCAAGTAAGAGGCAGAGTAAACACATGTAGTGCTAGATTGCTGAAATCTGAATTTTAAAAAAATAAAGCAGCATCTAATGTGTATCTTATAACCTAAACTAACACATCACATGTGCTGACAGCTGAGAAATCAGCTTTGTAAACACACAATAAACATATGCATATGTTGACTTTCCTGGTTTACTGCTCCGACTCTCTGCTTGACACAGACATATGATCCTGAAACACATTTGAGATGTATACCCTGTATAAACTACATGTCACTTAGGTCTCTCCCTATCATACAGTTTTTCATTTCTTTCAAAATGTAAACTTTGATTATTCGTAACTGCACATTATAAGGTTCTACATTTACAATGTTACAATTTCCTGCAACTTCTTTTCTTTACCCTCAAGCTAAAAATCAGTGGACCTTCCCTGACTTCAAGGTTCAAATCCCTATCCTTTACAGAATAATTTGATTTCTGACCACCCTCCTGTTTCCAAGTCTAATAGTTTAGATAACAGTTTCTGTACTTGTATTCGATTTGAGAGAGAAGATCTGGCAACGAAGTTTGTTCGGCTGTCTAATCTGGACAGACTCTATTTAGATGGATGTGCAACACAAAGTTGTCACTGTTTCCTCGTCACAGAGCTACTGCATTCTCCTGTAGTTCAGAAGCATCACATCTATCTGGCCACAGCAAAGTCTAGTTTGAATTCCAGTGCTGCTTATTTTACAACGTAGGCTGTTCACTGGGGATTTAGAGCACAGCACTGTGAAGACTGCCAGATGACTTAGTCATCAGATTTGAACGTCACTGCCTTTTCTTAGTTCTTTACATCCTAAAAACAAGGACAACCTACCGCTATTTTTGCACAGACACTTTCTAGTGACAATGGAATGGTCTGTTCAACCACATTCAGTGGTCATACGTTAACTCATTGGGATGCAGAGCAGATTCAAAATGCAATGTCATACTTACAGAAGGAAGTACAAGGTTAACTTTGAGGCTTACACATCTAGAATTAGCTCCTTTGATACCTTTCCAAGGCCAGAGGCCTCCATAAGCAGGTTAGGTAGAAGTCTTCTCACCAGACTTGAGAGAAGTCTCAAAAGTAAGTGAACTTACCCCTTCCGCCTCAGTTCTACTACACCTGTGCATGTCTACTGAAATCAGTGGGTACTTAAAGCAAGATGTTTACACAAGAGGATTACTAGCGGTATCCCTTGCTTCTTTCCAAGGCAGCTCCCTGCCACGTTCCTGGCTTTCCCACCATGCATCATTACACAGAAGATCAGATAGTAGCTCCAGCTACTGTTGCTCAGCTCCTGAAGCTGTTGCTTTATAAAGGTTCCTAATTTGTTACATAAAAAAAAGGAAAGAGTAAACAGTTTAGTATATTAGCATATAGACTACTTTCCTAGACATAGCCTTCATTTGAATTTAAGGGCAGAACTGTCTTACAGAATTCTGTAGACTCCAGTGAAACTGCTCAGCAATGTGACTAGCTTCTGCAAACCCAGCAGCACGCAGCATACGATTTAAGAACGTAAATTAGCAAGACAGATGCTTAACTTTAAACAATAAGACCTAAATAATATCTTAAGTGCCCTACTGATTGGGGCCTGCTTGCATTCCACTTTCCCCCCCCCCCCC
>VYXH01000323.1:403095-419146 GCA_013397275.1 Burhinus bistriatus
CCCCCCAGTAGGAAAGAATGAGATAAGAATCCTTAAAAAGTTGTACTGAACGAAGAGTTCTTCCTCTGGATCTTTAGTTTACTAAATAACACCAGTTACCAAACTTAAATTAAAAACCAAATTAGTAACACTGTAAGGTTGCTAAATGCATCAGTAACAACATATTAATACTTGAATTACAATGTAAGTAATGATTAGTGCAACCTGACCCTGGAAGATAGTTTGACTCTGATTAACAGCTACTCAAACAGATGTAGTTAAAGCTGCTATTCAGTCAACACATTAGTCATCTATGGTAAATTAAAGTAAAATAAAGCACAGCTTGAATAATAAAGAATGTACATAATTTAGGCTATCTGGAAGTATGTATATGTTTACCTTTAAATACTTGCATCATATCTGCATGTAGAACAAGGGCAGCTTTAAATAGCAGTAGAGAGAATAAAGCCTGGTGTGATCGACATGTGCTCTTGAATCAGCTACACTACAGTACTTTGCTACAAACAGGATTATTGGGTAAGGTGAGACAGTGCACAGACCAGATATCTCAAAGAATTAGAGAATTTATGGTTTGGTTGTTTGGTTTTTTTTAATTAGCTTGAGCAAAAGGGAGATAAAACACATCTCAAACCCCATTAATTTTTTGTAACAGTTTTAGTAATTAACTGCATAAATACATGTATGAGAGAAAAATAACACATAAATAATAAATTTTACTCCTCTGTTGTTACTGTTCAAAAATGGATTTACTCCCACATATAGGTTCAACTTCGAATCACTTCAAGTTGAAACAAAAGTTTAACAAAATTTTAGGATACAAAAAGGCCTTTAGGAATGAAATGCTTACACAAGCTACTTAAGCCTCCCAGCAATAGGTAAACAATTTAAAAAAAACCCCAAAACTATGCCCGGTAAATAAATGTGTATTGCTGTAGCGATGGGGTATGGCTAGTGCCAAGTAACAAGCCCAGTAAAAAAAGTTGTTGAGGACCGTGCTATGTGTATACCCTGTAAGTGTTTATACCAGGCTGATAGGTCTGAGCCTTTGACTTAAACAGCAGCAAGATTTAAACACAGTAGAGACATCCGCTAAGAAAAGTTGTTAGCTTTGTGTCTGTGTGCATGTGCACACAGACACAATGTTTTCATTTTAAGCCCTTTAAAATACATTGCAGACAGAAGTTTAGCTATTTTAGTCCTAATTGAGCTATTGAATTAATACAGGAACTATAGTGCAGAGCGCTACATTTGCTGATTTTATATGATTATGTCAATATTCCATTTTGTTACTGTGCTCAAAAGCAATTGGAAAAGCTCAAAACGTTGTTTCTGCACTTTCAAGATGAAGCTACCAAGCTAAGTGAGCTCATTTTCTTTGAAGCCTTCTCAAACTCAAAACTATCACTGTCTATATCTCCCCCACCCCATTTTGGCTCTCCTTCCTTCATTTTGCCCAAGAATGTTTCAGACAAGCCTCTCTTAAAAACAGACTTTAATGCAAGAATAAATTGTTTTAGTAGAAGTGCTAAAACAGGAATTAGCCCTTTGGATCAAAACACGTTCTTGATCATCAGTTTATATAACCCCACCCTGCAATACTCCAGCCAGAAAAATAAACACTTAGCCCGCCCTCGCTACTTGCCATCTGTCTGGTATGATTCTTCCTGCCTCGGGAGCATTTATACTCACAAGGTATAAACACATAGAAGTTAAGTGTATATACATCCATTTTTGTAAGAAAAAGAATTTGTAAACTGTAATTTGTTAAGAATATACCAGAAGAACATGCCGGGGGGAAGCAGGGGGGGAAAGAACTTCCTGCCTTTGGAAGGCTGTTTCTACTTATTCCATACATCACTTTTGAGAAGTGTTCAAAATGAAGGCAAGTGGTTATTAAACCAAGCCCTAATGTGTGGGAAAATGATCGCTTTTCTTCACACAAAAAGGCGGCAAATGTGTACTTTTTTAAAAGGTTTAGAAAAAAAAAATGGAGAAGCTATTGACTAAAACTAAGCACTAAAACAGCCAACAAAAAAAGATGCAAAAGGAACATTCAAAAAATATGCCTTTAAAGTAGTGTCAGTCACGTGTGTTTGCTGTTGTGGGGTACGTGATAAACACACAGCTAAAACAGTGTGCGTTAACTAGTCGTACTTGAATAGTATTGTGGGGTACTAACTGCATAAACCGCTGTACAAACGTTCCTTACTCATGTAAGGAACTGGAACAGCTTCATCGTATTTCCCCCTTTTTATCAGGGATTTAAAATTGATGGGCAGAGAAGAAAGGAGAAAGAAGGAGAAAGTAATTAGTTTGCACAGGTAACTCTGTGGAACTGGGAAGCCCACGCTAAGAAGAGATCTGGGGAAAAAGATGGTGGCAGCTGCTCACACGTTGTAAGGAACAAGCAGAAACAGTTGAGAAACAGCAGATGGATTTTGTGTTAGAAGGACTGAGCAGGGAAGCACAGGAACAGCTAACCGAACAAAGGTTGGGAAATTAAATCAGGTAGGTGGATTGTGGCTCAGTTATGAGCAGCCTTCAGAGCTGAAAGGAGGAATACCACGTATTTCATTTTAAGAGAAACTCCTGAGGGACAGAGACAGCTTAAAGGAAAGGAACAATCTGGTCAGAAAAATGAGCAAAGGTGACTTTTATAAACAACAGTTAAGTCTGTGTGAGAAATGCAAGTTTTAAATGGACAAAGCAAGACACGAGAACAAGGCAGAAGTCAAGAAGTGAGAGAGACAAGGGCTTAAACAGGAGTTTTGGTGCGGACAGAAAGACGACAGGTTTCAGGGATGCCATTTAAGGAAAAGCAACAAGGTGTATAAATAGCCTGCATGGTTGCATCTAAGAGCAAAGCCGCTGGGCAAACGGTTAACAAGGGTCCTCAAAAATCAGAAACAGATTCTCTTTCTGATCTTACTGGAAATGTTTTCAAAAATTTCTATCCATATCACCTCCCAAGCTAACATACAACAAGTGACCTTGAGTTCTCCGGTGCTGGTTCAGTGTACAGTAAAATAGATTATCTTGAGCCACTGCTGAAAAGACTTCAGCTAATCTGTTGCACTACGCAATGAAATGACATCTAAGCTTCAGCTTTTAAGAGAAGCACAAACATACACTCCAGGTTATCAAATACCAAGATAAAGATACAGATTATCAAATACTAATCTTTTTCAGTACCAATAGCGTAACGTGGACCTGCAGTGAAGTTATTTTGCGTTTTTAGTATAGTATTGCCAAAATTAATGAGTATCACTGAGAAAGCCAAGCATTATAATCCTTTCGTAGACAAAACATTTGCAGAAATATTTACAGTTTTAAGTTGAACTTGTAACTACCAATCTTACTCTGCTATTCAACATTGTGCTTAGGTGCTTTCTGGTAAAGAATTTTGCTGAAGGCTATTTAGAAAGTGTTATTAATATTGGACAAAAATGCCTTTAAAGGAAAGTCTTAAATATTATTGATTGCAGAAGACATACTATCCAATTCAAACACCTGCCCTTTGAGTATTTATTGTGAGTCAGAAATAAGAAGTTACAGCAACAAGCTGCAATACAAGAGCATACACAGTAAAACGCAGTAAGCTTCAGCAGTAACTTCCACAAACTGTAATAGCTAAATTATGTTCAAAATACACATTCATTTTTTTAAAATAGGATTGGAATAACTTTTCTGGGCTTTTCCTCAGACTTAATAATATTGTTTTCTTTCCTTTATAAGAGCATTTCTTGGGATGAATATAATTCCACACTTGAAAAATGAAAAACTATTGTTTTCTTTTGCTTCCATTTCAATCCTGTTTCAGCCACTAGAAAAAGGTTTCATCGGTCTCCAAGAAATGAAGAAATCATCTAATGTAAATTTATCTTCAAGGACATAAAGCAAAGACAAAACAAGCAAAAGTTTTCAAGCTATCATAAAAAGTTGCGGTACTTTGAAATTATTTTATACTATGTACTACTAGAGCACACCTAAGTAAATTGTTACAAATTGCTCACCTCCTCATTGGAGCCTGAGAATTATAAACAGAAACATTTCTTGTCTGTAATCAAATAAAACGTAATACTCTCAACCTAAAATTTTTCCGTTAATGTTTCAGAGGCAGGAAGGAAAAATACAGGCCTTAGATATTCATCCATGGTCAGTAAAAAATTACAGAAGTCTGTGTTAATAAAATATATGAAAAAATGAGCTTTCAACAGCTTCAATGATTATGCAAAGATTTATTTGTTTTGTTTTAAGAGCAGCTAGAGAAAAGGTTTCTAATATGTAAATATGTTCTCCAAAGAGTTTTGTCACTAGGTTAAAGGCTGTGCTTATTCTCTCCCAAATGCCAGGCATATCTTTGAGTGTGAGAAGAAAAGCAAAAAAAGAAACAGACAAACCTTCCAACAAAACCATCCAACAACACAGACCTTTATGAAAGATCTTTTACTGCGGTAGCTCAAACAATTCATTTGTTTTAAATAGTATAATTAATATAAAATGAAAAGTAAATATTTTAAAAATAAAAATGTAATCAATGCATAGGTCTTAATACTATTATCAAAAAGTTTAAGGGCCAGTATACACAAGTCACCATTAGTTTGAGTGCCAGCATTCCTTTCAACAGTAGAAATCAAAATAATAATATGAAGTATTAGGAATTCAGTACTGACAAGGAGCCCTACAATTTGAGAATTTTCCCCTCTGACCTGCAATTCTACTCGTAAGTAAAACTATTGTTTCTCTCCCAACTCTTTGCATTCCTCTCAAGTTAGCTCGATTAACATTTCAGACTGCTAGAAAAGATCTAAAAAGAAAAAAAAAAGAAAAAAAAAAGAAAAAAGAGAACTCTCTTCAAGGAAAGACTACAGAAAGTATTGGAAGCTTTTAACCCTCTACCCCCTCACATTTACCACTCATAAATAACAAGATGAATATTTTGTTTCACAGTTTTCTGCCAATTGCCTCCTTCCTGATTCAGTGCAGCTTACGCCTGTCTCAGGAAAGCCTGTTTCTAGGCTTTCCATGTTGTTTCACAGTCCTAAGAGGATCAGCATAAAAACAACAGCAGTTTAGCCCTACATGTTTGTTTTAATTTCACATTCAGAAGTATTTCTGCTATAGAAATCCCATTTTAGCTTGCTGGTTTATATGACAATTCTGAAAGTCCAGTGGAGAATGCAACACCAATGAACATAATTGCATTCCATTATTTCATCTATTTAAAATGCAAGTCTTTTCCAGGGCTGTATTCGTTGTTTATAACTCAACAATAGCATATACAGTTTAAAATTATTATTTGCAGGTTTTTTGTTATTATTATTATTATTTTTAATATTAAAAATAGTTCTACAGACAGGGAGAAACGGTATTTATTTATACATGTATCTTCTGCACTTCTAAGAGTTGAATATTTAGAAATATCTGGAAGAAAAAAATATATAATTTACATATAACTACGGAAAAAAAAGCACATTTTCAGGTGCTAATTTACACAACAAGAATCAAACAAAAGGCAATTAGACTACAGCATGCAACCACTTCAAGTGATGATTGCCTGCTCCTAGAAGTCACCTTTTACCTGTCACAGCAGACAGAAGAGAAGCACTTCAGGCCACATGATGAAAGACAGTGGCTGCAGTGACAAGCTACTGTATTCCAGCAGGGTCCCAGGTAACTCATTCCTGACTCTCCCATGTAGTATGTTACCATAGCCTCCTCCAGAAGGCTGTTTCTCAAAGCTGGTTGGAAAATTGTTTAATCATGCCAACCAGCTTCAACTAGTTAAGTGGGATCACAAAATGAAAAGCAAGTCTGTAGTACGTTTGATCGATGGCAGCACCAAGATCTTAATTTGATTAGGTAGAGGGAAGTGATGACTTGGGAAGAATAACACTTAAAGCTTTTGGGAAGGAGCAACATCTGTGACTAGTAGACAAGTAGGGGAGAAAGTGGTTTCAGGAGCCCCAGAAGTTTGACAGAAGATTTTACAGAGAAAGCTGAAAACCAGAATTTGATGGAAATTTTTGCCTTTGTAAGTTTCCTTCCTGACCAAATTTGGAGGTCATTATAATCCAAGGTTTCTGAATAAGAAGTGCTAGTCAGATATTTATGTCTTTTGATAATACTTGATAGCATTTGTCCAACTGTCAGAGCGCTGTCTCCAGCTGTGGCTAATCTCAAGTGCTTCAGATGGAGAAAATGGAAGAAAAACCCACAAACTATATCTAACCATCAGGAGTATCAGAGAAAATACAAAGCACAATGTTTTCTGATTACTGTTGTGGGTCAACAGTTGAAACCCTGAAGCCTAAGAGCTGGTTATAAGCATTCTAATGACAAGCTGCAAATGTTATGAAACCATTAATAATAACAAAGGCTTTTTCATGTTCACTCCAAGGCCCATGAAAGAAGAAAAAATAGCAGTAGTAAGGGGAAACGCTTAAATGCCAGAAAGACCACCATGACCATTTACCCCCAAGTCCATCTCTTCCCCTCAAAGAGGAATAAAAACATCCCTCAAAACAGCACTAAAAAAAATAAAAATCTTTGTCTGAAACACTGAAATACCCTTTACAATCTTCAGAGGCAATTTATTTCAGAACTTAAATTGTTTCACTTGAACAACCAGAAACTGGATCTAGTTATGACTTTGACAACCAGGTCTGCAAATCCCCCAGCACCACATACCTTTTCCATGTGTAAGGAGCTATTCAGAACAAGTCAGTCACCTCTCAGTATTGAACAGCCCTCAGTATTTTCTTCAATAAGGAGCTGGACGTATGCAACTTAAACCACATACTAGCTTGTTTTTCCAAAACATGGATCATTTTTATGGCTTGTTTTGAGCTGTCTAATATTTCTGTATCTTCTGAAATATGAACAACAGGACTGGACGCAGTATTCTAAAACTATACAAAAACAAGATTGTATCTGTGCCTCTATGCTGATGCTATCCTTTTCACACAGCCAAAGATTAGTAACAGTCTTTTTTCTACAGCACTGTACTGAGAACTTACACTGACTGTTATGCATGATTTTCCAAATTCCAAGCCTGTTTCTTTATTACTTTTCTTTTAAAATCTCCCATCTATATGTACAGCCCATACTTGCCTGAATTCAGACGTAATTTAAGCAGATAATTCAAATCAGTATTACTAACCTTTTCATTAATTCAATGCTTTTAATGCCCTAAATGATAATTTTTTAATCAACTTCCAGCTCTACAAATGATTTTATCATCAGCTACATAGTTGATAAAATTAAAGCATTTCACCAAACATCTTCTCTAGAAAGCAAACCTTTCCCTTAAGAGTGGGCAGAAGTATGAACAAATGTTCATGTCAGTGAGCTCATTATTATTATCTAATGTATGCTATATCAATCCCCCAAACTGCAGATCTCTCAAAAACCTACAGTCAAGAAAAACTAACTACCATGAAATCGTACCGACTGGCACTAATTACACCTTTTATTATGTTGTCTGTGGTAACAGAACTGTAAATTAGCAATTCTTCTTTCACAGGCATGATGCTTAACTTGGATGTTGGAGTTCTGAGGTTGTTCGCTTGGTTTTTAAGATTTGGAACTAAATTGGTGATTTCCCAATCATTTGGAACATTTTCTGCTTTCCAAGATCAGTGAATAGTAAATAATGGATTAGGGTGCTTTCTTCATCTAGCTTCTTTAAGAAGTTTTGGGTATAAGTCATCTAGGATTACTGATTCTGATTTAGCAGATGCTGCATCTTTTGTCCAAATTATACAGATTCCTACAGAGCAGAGATGCCTTCATTTCTGTTTCTGTTCAGAACTGCCATTTATTCTTATTCTTAGCAGTGTAAAGAATGCTGTACTATCTTTATTTCTTTTGGCCATTGGGATTTCATGATTTTCTTGCACTTGCTTATTCTTGTGGCTCTTGAACCCTTTCATTCCTGTTGTTGAGAATACATGCACATGTGCGCACACACGAACACACACAAAATAGAAAAAGTGATCAATGTTTATATATAGCATACCTCCTAAAAGAGTAATACAAAGCTTTGAATAGAAGTGAAACAAAATAAGTATTTCAGGTTAACATGTACATTTTGGGGTAGTAAAAAGAAAGTCTGTTGAAAGCAGCTTTCTTTTTCTTTCACTAGATTACCAAATATCAAAAAAAAAAAAGAAAAAAAAAAAGGGGGGGGGACAGGATGGGAAATAAACTTGTAAGATAGCCTCTAGGATTCTCCCAAATGTACTTTTCTATCTCTCCCAGGAAAGTTACCAAAACCTGTCAATCTCAAAAACATCCTACTTCAAACATTCATACACTACACTCAGTGTCATACCATAGAATCATAGGATCACCTAGGTTGGAAGAGACCTTTAAGATCACCGAGTTCAACCATACCTAACACTGCAGGAAAGTAAATTATCTAAGAAATGTTGAGTGATGAAATGTTTTTATATCAAATATTGAACAAAAACATCCTCTGTATTAAATCTTCCAAGCACCACAGTGCTTGGAAGCAGATGATGATCTTCTGTTTGTTTTCTAAAACATTCTGAAGAAGTGAAGCATTCTTTAATATAATACTTGCTGTTCAAGCCACAAATTCAAGATAATGATGAAAAAGCCCCAATTCCTGAACAATGAAAACACTACTCACTAAACCACTTCATTACTTGTTTTCCTAACTCATCTGGACCAGCACAAATAAAATTCATAACAAAGTAGCAGACATCTACTCAAGAGATCACAAGTGATTTCTACAAAGAACATTTGAAAGGAATTCAAGTCTCAGAACATTCTTGGTAAACAACAATCCAGTTATCACATCTAAGAAAAATACCAATTTAAAATACTTCCAGGGTAACCAAGCAAAACAATAACTAAACACACTGAACATCACATCGAGTCCGTTGCATAATATTTCATTAATTTTGCCTGAAGACAGAAATTACAAGTAGACTTCTAATTTAATAATGCATATACAATGCAACTTTATTTAGGGCTTATGGTTTCAGACACCAAAATAAAACATTCAAATGCTTTTCTGCTTTAAGAATTACATTTAACAGGTGTACGCAGACATGTCAGAAAGCCAACTCTCTGACCTGAATCTAATTCCCCCCTTACTCAGAGCTGTATTTAGTAGTTGCAAGATGACACAAGGACTAAGAGATGACAGTACTGCCACCTCGTGCCAGTCTAGCTGAAGCCTAACAAACAAGACTACTGACTAAAACACCAGAACATGTTCTGCCCTTAAAGTCTGACAGTTATTTGAGATCAGATGCTTGACCATGAATTATGAAAGAGCATAACAGTATCAGTCTTTAAGAACACCTTAAACCAATTCTTTAAATAAAAACAATCAAACTACCTGTACTTAATCAGCATGTCTGGCAGCAACTATTCATTATATCTGCCATTTTAACATCCTGGGTTTTGTCACTCATAACTGTGATAAAACCAGGGATAAGAGCTTTGGTAATGGATATCTGTTTCAGATTAAGTCTTTCTGGTTTGGTTTTGGCTTTTTGTAAAAAATTATGACAAACCAAAAAAAAAGTACACGCATACGCAGTTTGACAGTTCGAAAGACACATAAAACTTCTTTTGAAATGCTCTAATAATACACCCATGCTACAAAAAGGGTCATATATTCTTACTGCATAAATATTTAAATACCCAAGTCAACACAAACTTGAGAAAGTTGAAAAGTATTATGAAAATTCTCAAGTATACTGATAAGCCACAAAAAAAAATTTCCTCTCAGTCCATTCTTATCTAAAATACAAGCACTACATCAAACATTACATAATAATGTAAAGAACATGATTTTTTTTTTTCCTGTTTATTTAGTCATATATATAATTCTGCTCAGTGGATATTTCAGTGACATCCCCCCACAAGAGTCATTATTACAAGCAATAAAAATGTAAAATAGGAGTACTCACCAATATCGTTAGCTAAAGAAGCAGGATCAGAAGCCCCAAGGGTGGCTTCAAACTCCTCCTGAAGACGGTAAGCTCTTTGAAGAAGGGATTCAAGCTTATGAATGAATTCAGCACTAATGATATCCTGCAAGAAGACAGACATCAGAAGATTTCTATTTGTTTACAGTCTGTAAGATTCCTTTGTAAAATCTAAGAAGATTAAGCCTTCAAAGAGCAAACCGTGCCACCTTAATTTCCTACAAACCACACAAGGGTACTGTCAGACAAGTACTTCAACATCCAAAATATACATACTTTTCTAAATGTACGTGATTTTATTCAGGGTAATAAAAATAAAATCTAAATTTTAAAACACTTTAAAATTATTTTGATGTTTACTGCACTAGAAATAATGAAAGCCACACAGGTGTGTGTTTATTTCAAAATATTTTTAGCATTTAGTTCATAAGAACAAAGGAATACAAATAAAGTTTAAGCACATGATTTGTGAATATTCATAAACCGATCATCTGTCCCAAGACCTTTATCTTTGCTAAGCAGCTATCCTCTCACATAGTCATAAAAGAAAGGGATGACCCAAGGGATTTTGTGCAGAGAACTAGTATACTTGGTAGCTTGGTAATACCATCCAGAAGCAAACACTAATGCCACAGCACTTGCCAAAAAACAAACAACACTAATTCCCTCCCCCCACCCTCCTCCAAACAGTAGATTATAGGTTGAATATACTCACTTCTACACTTTCTTCTGCAATTGCGTCTCCTGCTCCCAGCTTAATGGAACCACAACTTGCTTCATCTTCAACTTGCCTGTTACGGAAAGTTAGTGCCTGCTCCCATCGACGCAGTGCTTCTTCGAAAAGCTCCATACCTAGGGGAGATCAGGAATACCTGATACACACAGCTGCTTATTTTAATAAGATAAAGAAGTTCACAATACAATCACAATGTTCAATGTATTTTTTCCTATTTTTTTTTTTAAATAATTTTATGGATTACTTACTACAAATATAGGAATAAAAAAACCTATGTATTTTGAAAAAAATAACTCTAGATCAAATAAGGTATCGTCATTTTATGGAGACGTTCTTAGACACATGCCAACAGAACACTGTTAAAGAACACCACAATAATATTGTGTAAGTGTCACTTTGCCATGAAAACAAGAAATTATTTACATTCATTGTTGGTAGATGCTAAATATTCTTATGACTTACCCATCAAATACAAATTTTCAGGGGTGGTCACTGGAATATTGACAAGCTTAATATCATCTTCATCTGCTTTATCCCAGGAATTAGAATTGGCACAAGCACAACTGTGACAAGAGGTGGCACTCTGAACCTTAAAAAAAAAACCACCAAGTTTTGAAGCATTGTTATACAGAGCATCCTTAAAACTACATTCCTGCCAGAGTACATTACATCCATGCTATCTGCCTGGAAACTGTTTTTACTCTGCAATAAGTACAATGGCTTTCTCAGCATCTCTAGCCTTCTGCACAGCTTGTTCAGGAGTTCTTTCAGCTCAGTGAAACCATTAGGTACATATGCAGTGCAAGTTAACAGGCATTCAAGAGCCTTAAAACACTTTAACTTACCGAGGCAAGACTTTGAACTGAACCAGAGCATTTACTGAAAAGTCCTCCATTTGCATAGATACAAGACTGAGATCCTTTTTCCTTGGCAGAGCTCAGAGAAAGAGTCAAGTTTTGCCGACTACTGGAACAACTAGAACCTAAGAGATACACTGATTTTAAAGCTGCTGCAAACTCAAAATGCTATATCTTTCATTTGCAAGTTCTATCAAGAATTGCATTTACTTTTTTCAAAAAAATACAGTTTATAAGCAAACAACAATTATTCTTTTATTGACAATTCTACACGAGAAACTACAAATTAGAATAGTCAATATCTATAACAATAACCATGCATTTGAGCATCATTATTTTCCCGTCCTATAAAAAATTAAATCTGCTTTTCTCAGTATTGAGATATGTCCACAAGAATGGCAAACGCCCTATCGATAAAAAAGTTTTAATCCAAATTCATGATTAAAACTTCACCCTTGAGAACAAGACCTGCTTATTTATAAGACTTTGTAATTTTGTTCTTAATTTGCACAATTTCTATTTTAACAATTCAATACTCAGCATTAAAGGAAAATAGTTGGTTTTACTACAACACACTGTTATGCAGACCCATCCCCTCACACCCCTTTTCTTCCTCTCCAAGAAAACAAAAAAAAACCCCAAACCATGGGCGTTCCTTCATCTACCTTTTTCTGATGCAGCTGCTTTGGTACACTCTAATACTAGATGACTTGGTTCCCATGGTGGCACTTTCTTGTTTTTCTTTCCACGTCTTCTTTTAAAGTGATGGGCCAGAAAAATAACAGATATTGCACTGACTGCTGTTACTGCAAAAAGCTTCTTTAACCCAGGAGAAAGCTTTATCTGAAAATAAGAGAGTGTGACTTCATTAGAAATATAAGCTCCTTAACTCCCACCTTTCCTCCTACCCTCCTTTTGGTGTGTTCAACCTAGGCTACAGCTTGTCTGAGGGAGAGAGGAGATGCTGCTCTCACATAGCCTGAGAAACAACCAACTCTGAGTAAGGACATAGACTAACTGTTTCTCAAAAATTGTGATGGCCAGTGGGTGAGAGAGTTTACAAAGGGACTGGTGCGACAAAGCGAGAGGCTGCGCTGAGACACACATTGCAGCACCAAGAACTATAACGTATATTGCAAATCCACAAACTATGGGGATCTAAGCAACTGACTTCCAGACAAACTTCTTTTTTTATTATTTCTTTTTAATGCCACAACAATGCAGGACTTCAATTAATTCTCTAAGAGCAAAAAAAATACTAAGAAGCAGCTTCACCCGTCACAACCAGACTATTTTCTTGCACTGCAAAAGACTGAAGGATCCAAAAGCTAACGTTTGCATGGTTTTTCAATTTGGGAAGAACATGCATTTAAACATATTCCTCTAAATAAACCACCTTTTTTTAATTGTTACATTTTATTTTGGATATAGATCAGTCATAGGTTTAGAGATGTTTAAATTAGCAAATGAGAACCATGTATACAAGCAACTGAAATTAAAAGCCAGTAACAAAGTTTACAAAATTCAAAGTGACAAGACATACGAAGAAGAAAAGAGCCATTTAACTGGAAACTGGAGTCCACATTCACAAAATCTTAAGGAAATCTGTGCTGCTTGAGAAACAGACTGCTGGGAGAAAACCAGATCTGCAGTGCTTGGGGCTAATATGGTGTTTCTGTAACACGTTTCCTCATAGGAGAGAGAGCTGGCCACACAAGGTACCACTGCACTCTGGCAGTCCCTGGTTGCTGTGCAATTGGTTAATACTATCAGAGTTGTGTAATTTAAAGACGCCTTGAAAGCTTTGCTCTGCACTGAGTTTGCAGTCAACAAGTCAAACAGCTTTGACTTGAGAACCCTGTCCTCAGTGGTACTGTGTCTTGACTGAGGCCAAAAACCTACCACTGTACTCTGCGAGGAAAAGGAAATCCGTGAAACACAGCACAAACACATACTTACAAAATACTATTGTATTTCACAGAAAAGAATTAATAACCAAATAACTGCGATTAAAACCTCAAAGATCACAGAATTAAATGCTAGAACTAAAGTTTCTAAGAACTGTAAGTGGATTTTTTTAAATTTGTCTGGGCCTACAAACATCATCATAAATAAATTAACAGTGAAATGAAAACCTCTAAGGAGAGGAAGTTTAATAGTTGCACATAATGGAGATGCACAGGGTATTTAAAAAGGATATGAATACACTGCAATGTAAAAAAGAAATCAGTGATCCTGCAGTGAGAATTTTAAAGTATTAAAAGTATTAAAGCATTGTACAGTATTAAAGTATATACAGAAAAACTGAAAATAATCAGATGCTAAGACTGAGAATATCTCATTCTGGTTTTATATGCAGTAAAACTCTGAAAAGCATTTACATACAAATATGAAATATGACATAGCTTTAGCTTACAAGCATTTAATTCAATAAAAATAAAATAGTCATTAAAGACGTGTTTTAAAAGCAGAACTTTATTAGTATCTCCTAATACCTATTTAAAAAAAAAATATTGTCATTTCCTAATTATAAACAGGTTTTTTTCTTTTAGTTATCCTTGTCAATGATTCAGCATACACAGAATGGAAAAAATCTACTGGACCATATTTTGTATAGCCAACTAGAAACTCCTTTTTCTCTCCTGTGTATTACGGCATCAGAATATGCCTCACTCTTCAAGAAATTTATTCTCTGAGGGATATGACTGAAGCCTTAATATTTTCTCAAGTAATTCTGACTTATTTCGCTCTATCATTCATCACATATGTAGTTATAGGCAACTAACACCTCTCTTCTCTGAATCTCTACAACACAATTACAGCTCCTCCTCCCTGTCTTTGACATGAAGGTGTTCTAGGGACAAATTTTATGATTCCCTGCAGACAAGGAGTATCAGCTTCGGAATATTTCCAGCTTTTGGCAGCCTGAAAACTAAGATCATAATGTACTCTTCGCCCAGATATGAGTGACTGCTAACCATGTTGCTAATGAAAACTAGCCTATAATAACAATGAAAGAAAATAAAAATAAATCACTCCAGGTCCATCTGTAAAAGGAAATACTGTGAGCCTTAAAATTTTCTTTGAAGAAGAGCTTTCTGTAACTAAAACAAATTAACAAAACCAGCAAAAAGAACTGAATGGGTTTAAAAAACAGCCTGTTTTTAAAGCAGCACTGCTTGTTTTAGCCATGTGCCATTTATTCAATCAAACAGAAGTGATGCGAAAACTAGAATAAGGATTTTTGATTTACATTAATGAACTACCAGTCAGCTTAATCTGATGAGTCCTACTACCAATCTAGAAAGTATTTCAGCCCACACTCGATACTATTATTCAAAATTCGATGATAGTTATGTTTAGTTTTCAAATATCTAAAAAATTCTACAATAAAACCCCAACTTGACGATTTTGATATTTGATTTGATGAGAATCATTGTGCTGTTACAAAATGAAGACATATAGACATTGCAGATAAAGCAATCTCTTCAGTCAGATGTATGATGATGCACTGTGTTTATTAGCAGAAACAGAGAAAAAAATCCTGCTTCTTTTAGTTCAATATTCTAAATAAACTAAAAATCAAGGTATTCTGTACAAATTTAATTCACATTAAGCTCAGAACAGAGTACAGCATTGCAACTGAAGTTCTAAACGTATACCAAAAGTGACAATATCTAGATAATGTACGTATTACCTGGTTAAGAGAATAACACCAAGAAAGGGGAAGATGAAACACCCGTAAAGCTACCGTCTTCAGAGAAAATCGTGCCTCAGTCACAGCTTCTTCTGACATGGCTCCTTCTCTCCCATAACCTCATTAAGGGAAACTATCCTGAAACCAGTCACAGGTGGTCTCCAGAATACTCTGTCAAATGAAGGATACATACTAAATGATGCGCTAGAAGCCGGGACAGCTTTCTGCTACAAGCTCGAATCCCTTATATAACAGGTACATGACTTGTTTGATTAATGTTTCGGAACAGAGATAAGACTTGTCCTTAATGAGAAGACAGCAAATTTGCTGGCTCAGCTTAGGCCCCATTCCTTCCAACCGCTCTGTGCCCAGACCTGTACATGTAGCACCAGGATCTACAGAGGACTCCATCTGCTTTTATTAGCCAGCAGTTCACTTACTACATCCTCTAAATCACACACGCCAACAACGCTGTTTCTAGGAGCACTACTGTTGGAAGAACGTATTTGCCAGCTAAAAGAGTTAAAAGATTTGAGAGCAGCCAGAAGAAGTTTATCTCATCCACCGCTTCAATTTTGTTGCGGGCACAGGATGAGGGATAAACACTACAGCCCGGTAAAAGGAACATCCCCCGCACTCCCTGACGCTAAGCACAAGGCGAAGCCCCTGACGCGTGACATCCACCGCCGCAACCCCGGCACGGAGGGAGGTGAAGGAAACGGGCGGGCCCACAGCCGGCGGGAGCGGTCAGCTTTAACCCCCGGCTCCTGCCCCTCCGCCGATGCCTCCAGCC
>VYXH01000323.1:419215-463961 GCA_013397275.1 Burhinus bistriatus
CCTCCAGCCACAGGCCGGCCGCGCCGCGCCGGAGGCGTCTCCTTAGAGCAGGAGCCTCTCCCCGCCGCCGGACACCAAGCGGGGCCCGGCCGGCCTCAAAAGGGCAGCGAACCCCCGTCGGGGGCAGAAGCCACCTCCCTCCGGCCCTGCCGAGCCCTCCCCAGGCACAGCAGCCGGAGCCCCGCGGCGCCTCAGGCGGGCGGCGGACAGAGCCAGGGTGCTGGCTCCGCACACCCCTCCACCCCCAATCCCCGCAGCCGCGCCTCTCCCTGGGCCCGGGCCGGGTCCCGCTACACGGCGGCCCTACGGTTTGCCGCCCTCGGTTACCTGCCGAGCCCCAGGGCAGGCGGCACGGGCAGCAGCCGCGGCCCCTCGCGGGCAGCTCCCTCCTCGCACCGGCTGCTGCTAGGAGACCGGCGGGGATCTGCTTCCGGGCCAGCGAGAAGCGGCCCGGGTCGACCAGGGGGCAGCACCTATCGCTGCCACGTGAGGGTGACCCGCTCCATTAGGAGTCCGCGTCGGCCATCTTTACGCAGGGCAGCCTCCCTCCGCAGACGGCCGGGCAAGGTGGAGCGAGAGCCTGGCGCCGCCATCTTTGTGCGGGGCAGCGCTCACGTGAGCGGCGGAGACGCTCCGCGCGGCCATATTTGTGCGGGGCGCGTCCCGCTGCCGGTGTCGCCGCAGCCGGTGGGCGTCTGTCTGCGTGAGGGGGGTGCCGGCGGAGCCTGCTCCGCCACGGCGGCCTTCTGCACTGCAGCGTCCCGGGCGGGGGAGCGCTGCCCGTCGGGGCCGCTGTCCCCGGAGGCTGGGGTTCGCCATCGGTGTAAACCGCAGGGCTGGCCGCGGCCAGGCGTAGCTGCGGGCTCCGCGCACGGTGCATCCTCCCGGCTGCTCCGGTAAGAGGGGGAGAGTCCCGCCGGCGGCGGGGAAAGCGGGTCGGGTCCGGCCCGGTGTCTGTGGGGGGAGGACAGGAGCGTGGTGGGCGGTGTCTCCGGCCGGTCTCAAAGTCCAGGGCGGCTCGGCCCGCTGGGCGTGTTGGCACGGTGATGGCCGCCGCCGGCGGGAGCCGTTGGGGTGGCCGGGGCGCCGCGCTGCTGGAGGGCTGGGCGGAGTCCCGGGGCGGTGGGCGACCTGCCGCCCCCGCCCAGCCGAGCTGCGGGGCGAGGGGCCGGTGGGGCCCCGGGCTGGGCGCCCCGAGGTGAGCGGGTGGCCGGGCGGGGCGGGGCGGCCTGCTGGAAGCGGCCGGAGAGCGTTGGGTCGAGCTCCGCGAATACCTGCTGAAGTTGAAGCTATGTGGGGACGGTGTTGCAGATA
Organism: Burhinus bistriatus; assembly: GCA_013397275.1. Taxonomy (NCBI): domain Eukaryota; kingdom Metazoa; phylum Chordata; class Aves; order Charadriiformes; family Burhinidae; genus Burhinus; species Burhinus bistriatus. The sequence continues at coordinate 420,530 of VYXH01000323.1, forward strand.
CGATGCGATTCCTAACAACAATAACTTACCTATAAATTACTGTTTGTTCCCTGAGGTATCTGCACGCTTAGATCACCGTGTACGAGGGATGACCACCTAGTGGAAAATCACTGCAGGCTCAGGCAAAGCCTGGGTTGGGAAAATCCTCTTAGAAACATAAAGGTTGGCTAACGGGTTTCAGAGTTAGGATTTAGAGTGGTGGAAGAAATAAATTAATGGACAGGCTATATACCTTAAAAGCCGGTACAAAAATGAAAAATGGCTAACCCTGTAAGAGAACTCCACTCAAGCATTTTTTAGAAAATGCCCTTTCTGGAAACAATACTTCATGACAGCAAAAAAAAAAAAAAATCTAATGAAAGTGACTTAAAAAATTATGTCTCTCTTGGATGGATGGTTCTTGGTGCCTGAAGAGAAGGACCATCACCTTACTGAGTATACTTTTGTTATTTACTGGGAAAATACCAGGTTTTATTCTAAATAGGTAAATAAGTTTTCTACCAGAGTTAGTGCTGGTGTTGTCGTTTTTTCAAGAAAACAGGATACTCATGTTTAGAGTTGGTAGACTTAAAAAGGTAGAAATAGGGAGGGGTGGGAGATGAAAATCAAACCCACCTAATGATTAACAGGATATAAAGGAACTTAGTATGTGAAATTAAGATTAATCTTCCCTATTTCTTGACCTAAGAAGACTATTGTCAAGTTTAGTAACAATGTTATTTACGTACATTGTTATGCTGAAGTAATTTCTGTAATAATTGTCAAAGAATCCAGTAAAGTTTTTATAGACCAGCACAGCTCTTTAGCAAATTGATAGAGAAATGTGTATCTTAAAAATCTGAATACATGTCTAAGGCTTCAATGGGAGTGTATAGTTTGGAGTGAATGCTGATGGGTTTTTTCTGCAGTGTGAAGAATGTCTATATGACAAGTAATTACTGAAGTTCCAGATCTCTTTAGTATTCTAGAGTACTTAAATGTTCAGATACAAAATTGCACCCCTGTATCACTCTTATTTTGTTGCCATAAAATGAAAATAAATATTAAATGCAATTGTTCCAGTGCATCACTAGTAAAATAACTGTGAGTACAAATAAGAAGCCTGAACTTAGAGCTTACTGGTTTGATACGCTGTTATTCAGAGCTCTACAGGCAAAATAATAAAAGCCTATAATGAAGACACAATTACTGCTTCAGGTAATTGCTGTTTTCAGAATAATCTTTTTATTCTTAAAAACTTCTACCAGCATTCCCTAACTGAACCCTGTAAAATGATCTGAAAAAATGGCTCCATATTTAGGGACATCAATGAAATAGAGGTATATATTTGTTTATTTCAACATCTGTTGAAGTGTTAACTACTATAACTAGGCAGATGAAAACATTAACTTTAATTCAATAATTTTTTGAGAGAATTTAAAATCTGTTATGTTTCTCTAGGAAATATTAGGTTCCCTGCATGAGTCCAAGATAACTTTCAAGATCGGTTGAGTTCTCTTAGTGTTTGATGTGATTTTTTTCTATGCGTGTGGTAGTTCTTCCATGGTAGCCACCACACAAGTCTGTAATGCCATGGAATTCTGCTGAATAATAAATAGGTTGCTGGTCATGATGCTTTAAATTATGGTTCACATATCTCTGATGGCTCACATGAGCAAATGTTTTTTTTCTTAGTGAATGCAAAGAATAAACAAGAATAAAAAAAAAAAGACTGGAGTTCAAGGAAAGTGTTACAGGCTTTTGTTTTTTCTTTGAAGTACGACTTGCTATGCACGCAGTAAACAAAAATGTGTTAGTAAGTCCTTTTGAACATTAAATTATTTGATTAGTTGAATGATGTAGTTTGATGCATTGAGACAGGTGGGCTGAAACAAACCTTTTGGTGGGAACAATGGAGAGAGTTAGGGAGAAGAACGGACAGACTGCAGAGTGCTCTCCCAAATATATGAGAAGCATTTGATGAGAAGCTTGTTGCATGAATATGATCGTGAACAGTTAGTGTGAAAACTTGAGTTCTATTCCCAGTTAAGTTTTACTTCATTCTTAACCTCCTAGTGAAACAAAGATGCTTCTTGTATCCCGTGTGTATGGGTCCATGGTTTTCAGCTTGTGATTTTTCTAAGGTTCCTGTGAGACCATGGAATACTTCTGAAGGGTCCATGAAAGGTGACAGAAACAGTCTTGTTACCACTGGACACATGATTGCTGTCTAAGAATTCCTGTCTTAATAACAATTTTTTAGAGCTCTTCAACCTGAGGAAGGCTGACATTTCTGATACAGATCCTTTCCAGAGCCTTTCTCTGTCTTTCTAATATATAAACTTTTGGTTCAGGAAGTCCCAGAGCTGGAAAGGGTTCAGGGAAGCTGTATATTCTTGTAGTATTTTTATTCTTCTGTGGATGTCTTCTTTTGGTTGGTAGTGGAAACAGGATACTGGGCTAAATAGACCTTTCATCTGACCCACCAGAGCTGTTCGTATGAGGTATCTAGGTACTCTCCCAGTACAAATGATCATATATCACTGGGGTCATGAAGTGGAGATATACTCCAGCTTCAGAACAAGAGTATAAAATGGAATGCAAGAGAAACTACAAAAGTAGATTTTGGGGTTTTTCATTTTTTTTATTAGTGAAAATGTGAAGATGTGGCATTTGGATGAGGTCAACACAATGCAGAAGCTTGTGAAAAAGCAGATGTGGTAATGAGATACGTCAGTAAAGGAAGATAAGCAATTTTTTCAGACAGAGTAGGAAGTGGTGAAATGGAGGAAGGGCAGTGATCGAGGGAGGGGCTACCCTGGGCTTGCTAGGACTTAGGAGATGAATAATGGTTTTGAAATTAACTTTACAGTTTTAGACTTTAACATCAAATTTTACAAAATGTGTTAGTGCAGCTAGGTATATTAAGCTACCAAGGTTACGGCAGTACAGTGAGTTATCACAGTTACTACAGGATGGAAGGAGGTGTGTAAGAATTTTGTTAACAAAAGGTGAAAGAAAGGCCATTCAGCTCTGCCCATATAACAACATGTAAAGAATCTGTAACACTAACTAGACGTCTACAAGCGATGCTCTCCATATGGACAGGAACAGGGACCACATCCATAGGAACACAAGTTTCAACATGTTTTGGTCTTTCTGGTGATTATTATGAGGAGATGCAGACTGCACCAAGAAACAGAATCTGGCTTGAGCAGAACTCCTGGGTTTGGGTTTATTCAGGACTGCAGGTTTGGATTTGCGCGGTTCCAGGTGTGAAAAGTAGCTATTAAATACAAATCTGGTAGCATGAGGTCAAGTCTCCACTTCATTCATTGCCTTTGTATTACTTGTGTTTAGAAAGCTGCTTGTGTTTTTAAAAAAAAAAAAAAAAAAAAAAAAAAAAAAAAAAAAAAAAAAAAAAAAAAAAAAAAAAAAAAAACAAACCACCTAAAGCTTCACAAATCCATTACACCAGTCTTTCTAAAGCATTTGTGTTAAATCATTATTAATTCACACTGAAATTTTTTTTAAGGTTGTCAGGGCTTTATTTGAAGCTGACTTGTCCTTTTTTAACATTTTAACAGACCTTGCAAAATGTGCAAGATGAAACATACATTCATGTTTCCATTTCTGTTCTGAAAAGGAACTTTACAGTTCAAAGCAGAATTGCTAATATGACTGCAGTGAGGAGATTTGGCCTGAAAAAGTATCATTTCCATATTTGAAGTGTCTTTTAGCAATGCTGCATGTAGATTGCAAATAGACACTGAACTGAGGAAATGCTTCTCCAGCTGCAGCTCGTATTTGAGAGGAGTGCTTTTTAAATGTCATGCCGTTGGTCCAGGAAGAGAATTTAGACCTCATCTTGAAAAATATCCCAAATTATTAATTTACTGTAGTATTTCCAGTCATGTGAGAAGTTCTTCAATATTTTATTGAACAGCTGTTAACATGACATTCAGAAAGACTGAAAGATACACATATTTGAGTATATGTATACATGTTACATATATAACAAATACCTGGTATATTACTTATGTATAAATAATTGTTTATGTAGAAATAAAATATATTTAAGTATATACATGCAGGTATATAATAAATTATATAAAATATTCTATATTATACCTGTATAAATAATATATAATACTTTAATAATATTGTTTGTAAAGGAATGTTTGTAGAAATAATATAGACTATTTATACACATACACACACATTTATAAAAAAACCCCTTTGATCGTCAAGGGGGACTGAAATGACTCTTGATTCAAAGGGATCTTATTGCAAGGCAATGGAAGTAAAGACTAAGTCAAAGATAATAAACTGAAAGTTTATTAGGAAGTGTGCCTGAGATGCCTAATAGGTAAGGTTTGTTTTACCCCATGCTGTCAAAGCTCAAATTTATTTAGGATTCAAAGGAGTGATTGGTTGTATAGCGGAAGGAACAGACCTAAAGCTGCCAAGGTGAACAGGCAAAGTGGAAAGAGATGTTGATAACCGTTCTAAAGGCTGCCGGTATCAATCAAGGAATGTGCATCCTTGAGTTAGAATGGAAGTTTACTTGCAAGTCTTGATAAAGGAATGCTAGATTAGACAGATGATAATTGGGCAAAGAAAGTTTAAGATTTCTTGAGCTTTAGAGAGATTAAGGCATCAATAGTAATCATTTAAGTGACAAAACTGGAACAAAGTTCTTGGATGGTTCTTATCTGCATGAATCAATTGAAGTATTCATATGAAACATTACTGAGTTCATTTTTTAATTTTCCTTTTGTAAAACATCATAGCTTTCTGTGCAACCGTCAAAATAATAATAACAAAGTGATTGTATTGAGCATTCTTTATTTCTGATAAGTTTCTGTATCTGCATCAGAGACCTTGGATGGACAGAGAGAACTCAAACAAGAGAAAAACTCGCAGAGTGTTCAGTGCTACATGTAAGTTACAAGTTTCAGTTTGCTTTTGATATATAGTATGCCTGAATCTAGAATGCGTCTTTGTAAATAAATGAAAGCAAGATAAAGTTTCTGTCTCCTTTGACAGACAAGTCATGTGCTCTTGCATTTTAGCCTTCATAGCTTCAGCACACTTCAGCAGTTTTGCATAAGATCCCTTTCTGGAATATACAGTCAAAGCCACCATCAGTTCTGGGTGGGCTTGAAAACGGTAATTTTTATGTCATTGGGGTGCCATGGTAGAGGCCAGGAAGTTAAATAATTAATCCAGACCAGCTCTGCTCCACTTAGGATTGTGTTAGTTTATGCCCTAAAAGTCAGAGGATTTCATTTTAGAACTCAGCTGTGTTTAATTTGAGCTATTGGATTATCTTACTGTTAATAAAATTATTTTTACTAACTTACGTAACTTTTAAAAGAATATGCCTTTTTAAAGTATGTGTTGCATATTAGATCTCTAATATTGCTACCTACCATAAGGAATTTTACTCATTCTTGCTTCTGTTGACAAGTGATTCCCTGGTCTTGAAAATCCCAGCTACAGGATCTCAGAAAATACAGCTTCTAAAATGTCATCGCCCAGCAGCAATTGTCCACACTTGGAATCAGTTGGTGAGGTAACAAAAGAAGAATTGATACAGAAATCTCATGTGAGTTGTAGCAGCTTATTTTCTTCCTTGTCACAGTTAATTTGGATCACTTATTTTAGCTACATATCTTGTCATGTATTATTAGTTATAAGATGCATTTAAGTGTTAAGCATGTGTAAAATCTTTTGTACTGGAATAGTAAGGCTTAAAACAAAGTATGGGAAGAATTGTGGTCTTGATAAAACCGAAAAACTATTTTTCAGTACTTAACACTTAGACTACCTTTCAAAGCAAGTGAAGTTTTAATGGAAATGTTAGTTAAAAGAGTTAGCATAACACCAAGGTAAACATTATTTTCAGACACTGTCATTGTAGCAGTTAGTTATTTGGAATGTTAATATAGTATAGTATAACTGACTTGACTTCAAGTAGAAACTGTAACAAAGACATTTATGTTTTTCTTGAATAACAGTTCACTTTTTGATGGAGGAGCCACAGTATGAGAAACTGTCCCCATCTGAACTCTTGGTTTCCAGCTAGTATTAATAAATGGAACAAAGAAAGATCTTGTAACCCATTGTCGTAGCTGGGCGGTGATGAAAAGCCAAACCTTTTCTGTCCGTGGTGCTAAATTTCTTTATCTGAAAAGTGTAACAGCTAATTTGCTGCTGAGGGGTGTAGCATTTCTGTAGTGTTGCATGTTTTTTTGTAAACCTTTGCAGGTAGTGTTGACTGTCTGCAAATAGGAATATCCAGTTATTACAAATTCTATCACTTTGATTTTTTATGTTAAATAAATAGGAGAGAACAAATTTCAGGATTTTTATAATAACGTGTATATGTTTATGCTTTATTTAGAAGAATAATTTTTGATTTAAGATGAAAACTCAGAGATAGATCCAAGTTTTTACTAGAAAAATATACTGATCTTAATATTATGTGAAGCAAAACAAAAATTAGGTTGGTTATCAACATATCCTCTTTTTGTCTTAAAATTATTCAGCTGATACTGAGCTTTATGGTATTTTTTCTCATTTTGTATTGAAGCTGTGGTTTACTGGTGAAAGTAAATGAAATAATACTTCGCTTATGTGTTTAATTTTACTAGGGCACTTGCCAAGACTGTAAAGTCAGGGGGCCCAACCTTTGGGCATGCTTAGAGGTAAGTTGTTCTGTTGTTCCATAGTAGGGTCCTTTTCTAGTAATCTGTAGATAAAGTTGGTAGTATTTTTTTCGAGAAACAACTATAATGAAGTTCTTTAAATTAGTTTAAGTTATTATTTAAAAGCAAAACCTCTTGTGCAGTTTTCTATTTTCAAAATTATTTACCCTTTATCAGGTACATATTTCTTGTAATTTAAGAATACTGTGTTTAAAATAAGATCTTTTTTTTTTATAAGAAGCTAGCATATTAAGGTTTCTTTTTGAGTTATATATTTTTTTTAGCTCTTAAGATTTTTTTTTTTAAATCCTTTACCCAGGTCTGTAGAGCTGAAAAATAATATATTATTCCTGAGTTAAGTTACTTTTTATAAGACTCTCTTAGCATTTATAGCAATAACACCTAGCAATAAATGCTGACTTTTTACAGCAGAAAAATACGTACTCTTTTTTTTGTTTTGCTTAATAATAAAAAACTTTGGAATTTGTAGAAGCTTGTACAAGCATTCTTCAAACTTTGTATGAATTTTGTACAGTCTTTACGCTGTATATAGTCCTTTCTTAAATATGCTTTTGCCTTATTCTTCTTGCTGTCTACAAAAACCGTAATTTTCATGTATTTTAAAGAAAAAAGGGTTCTGAAAATTTTGCTTCTGATTGATCTATAATACCAACAGGAAAGTATGTAGCTAATTTAATTTTTAAACTGTCTCATGAGTTCTTCATACAGCTATTTCCAGAGACTGAAATTTTGCTCTGTAGGCTTCACTTCATTTCTTGGCAGCATTTCTGTACGTCCTGTAAGGAGGATATCTAGGCTGAGATGCCAACCTTTGGGTGTATGTATGAGTATTTTTAAAAATCTACTTCATTAGTTTCCTTTTAAGTGGATTAAGGTAACAGTTAAAAGATCAGGTTATTTTGCTCCTTCTATCAGTAAGAGAGAAATGAAGGGTGAAAGAAACAGTGTTTAATGTCTTTTTGTTAGATGGCTTGAAGTTTAATTATATATGAAAACCCTCTTGGGAGTAGGAAGAGGTGTTCAGAGGTGCATCAGCCTTGCAGGTGGGGAAATGCTGTAAAGCTTGAAACATGTTTTTTCTTTCTCGCTCAGAGCTCTTAAACAGTTACCGAAAAACTTAATTTTGTACCAGTGCTTCCATAGGAGAGTTTTCTAATTGCAGTAGAACACTTAGTGTCATAGAATCAGAATCATTTAGGTTGGAAGAGACCTTCAAGATCCCCAAGTCCAACTGTTAACCTGGCACTGCCAAGTTACCACTAAACCATGTCCCTAAGCACCACATCTACCCATCTTTTAAATACCTCCAAGGATGGTGGTTCAACCACTTCCCTGGGCAGCCTGTTCCAATGCTTGACAACCTTTCGGTGAAGAAATTTTTCCTAATATCCAATCTAAACCTCCCCTGGCACAACTTGAGGTTGTTTCCTCTCATCCTACCGCTTGTTACTTGGGACAAGAGACTGACCCCCACCTTGCTCCCACCTCCTTTCAGGTATTTGTAGGGAGTGATAAGGTCTCCCCTCAGCCTCCTTTTCTCCAGGCTAAACAACCTCAGTTCCCTCAGCCACTCCTCGTAAGATTTGTGCTTGAGATCCTTCACCAGCTTCGTTGCCCTTCTCTGGACTCGCTCCAGCACCTCAGTGTCTTTCCTGTAGTGAGGGGCCGAAAACTGAACCCAGTATTCAAGCTGCGGCCTCACCAGTGCCAAGTACAGGGGAACAGTCACTTCCCTAGTCCTGCTGGCCACACTATTACTGATACAAGCCAGGATGCTGTTTGCCTTCTTGGCCACCTGGGCACATTGCTGGCTCATACTCAGCCGGCTGTTGACCAACACCCCCAGGTTCTTTTCCACTGGGCAGCTTTCCAGCCACTCTTCCTGAAGCCTGTAGCATTGCATGGGGTTGTTGTGACCCAAGTGCAGGACCCGGCACTTGGCCTTGTTGAACTTCATACCATTGGCCTCAGCCCATTGATCCAGCCTGTCCAGATCCCTCTGTAGAGTCTTCCTACCCTCAAGCAGATCAACGCTCCCACCCAACTTGGTGTCGTCTGCAATGATCTGCTGTGATATATCTCTTCTTGGATGAATTGACATCTTGCCTTCACCTTTTTCAGTAGAAAAACATGGTGAGATCCCAGCATGTTAACTATCTGTAACTTAACCAATATCTCTGATTATTTCATATAGATAATTGACTGTGTTGAGCTGCTATTTGATTGTAAAAATTAACATGCTTAGAGAGTTATACAGATAACATGCTGTACCCTCTGATGTGATTGTCTTCACTCATACAAATAAGGAATTAATGAAAATGGCTTGAAGATTGGCAGCTGCAAGATTCCACACTCAGCCAAATAGGTTTTGCAATTAGCACAATTAAAATCAACAATTATTTTGCATGTTGTAACTAGAAGGTAGTAAATACTTAACCATATAGTGCCGGAAGCTCTTATTTAAAGGTGAAAAAACAAATTAATTGTGAAGTAATACTCTGATAAACAGGCACTGCAGATAAGGGCATACAAACATTTTTTTAATAAGTGTCATGTTCTGAGGCTGTTGCAATTCACTATTTTAGACAGTGGGCTAACTTCATATTTTCTGTAACAATCTCTTCCAAATCATGAATTGTAAAAAATACATGTTGACCCTAATCTGAATAAATATATCAAAAGGGCCCAAAAAACCTATTCCAAACGCATTAAATGTCTAACACTGCCTACCAATGAGAGGAGTTGAGTTAAATCTTGCAGCATTATTTGCTTTAGGTGATACTTATTTTAACATTTATTATGCATGTCTGTTGGTTTGTGTAGGACTCTGCAAGTTTGAAATGTGAGTGAATGAGCCTCTTTGACACTACTTTTTAATTCTGTATACTTCTTTATATCTTGCTCAACAGAACAGATGTACATATGTTGGCTGTGGTGAGTCCCATGTTGATCACAGTACCACCCATTCCCAGGTATGTGTATTTGCTAGCAATACCGTGAAGCAATATTACTAGCTTACTTCAAGTAATACTTGAAGCAGTGAAGTAGAATTAGAGAACTTTTTTACTCATTTTAGGGAAGTCAATAACCTGTGTTAGTATAACTGTTTGGAAGTTTGATTAGCTATGATTGTTTTTCATCTATAGAAGCAGGTCTTACTAATTTAGCAGTATGTGAGTTTACAGTCTTTGTGCAGCTGCATAATTATTTGTGTCATTCTGACATTATTGTGCTCCTTAAAAGAACATGGTGAAAATTAAAAAAAGAACAGCAATTACTGATGGTTTTCAAGATGTGTGGACAAATACCTTCTTGAATACTTCAGCACTTCACTACTTCAGTCTAACTTTTTAGGATTGTGGCTGCCGGATGCATAAGGGGAGGGAAGTTGGGCTAATGAAGATGAGAGCTGAACAGGTGTAAGACAGGAAGCATAAATTACCAGAAATAGGTGCTTTGTTTCTGCATTATGCTCCCTGTTCCAGCGGCGATAGATGAAGAACCTGTAGACTTAGATGAGCATATCCTTTCCTGCTCTGTCCTGATTTTGGATCCAGCTTGGTAGGAGCAGTGGAGTGCGTGCACTATGTTCCCCAGCATGCTGAGTTCTGGCAAGGTTGGACAGCTTGAGTGCATTTGTGTGGGTCTTAAACTCACTGTCTGTTCTGTGCATACTTGCCAAAGTGAAGCAAATGAGATGTATTATCCTCTCTTAACAAATATACTGGGGACAGAGGGATGGCAGTTTTGTTAGTATGTCATTTCAGAATTGCCGACTTTCTAATTAAATGAAATTCTTTCACCATTTTACAGTTTGTCAGAAAATGCATCTAAGGTTTCACACTGAACAATTTTTGGTCCTTAAAAATACTAAAAAACCACCAAACCCTGGTGGACATTAAAATGAACAAATACAATATACCAGCATTTTACAAGAAATGCTTCATGACTGCATTTTACCCCCCCTCTTGATTTTTTTTTTTTTTTTTTGGAAGCAGAGCCTTGAGAAGAGTGCATATTTATACAAATCAATAGCGCATTAATATAAATATCTATAAATAAACTTTTTTTGCAAGCTATTTAAGCTGGATCACAGTTCTAAAACCTTTACTATATATATAAGTAAGATGCTTGTAGTGCAATTGGGGAACAGATGGTCCCTGAATTCCTTGCCTACAATTTTATACCTCTTGGCTTTCTGTGGTAGTTTATTCCTGATTTACATGCTGTTTTAGCAATGTTACATACTTGCCAGGTAAGAGAAAGGGAATGGATAGTTTGCTTGCTGTCAGTGACATTCTTGTCTTGATTTTCTTGTTACTTAATTTTAATTTCTGGATAGTAAGCCCTCTTCTGGATTTTCTTTTTTTCCAGTAAAAATCTCAATAGAGAGAAGCAAGGTTGACATGAATCAGTTTATTTCTGCTTACTCCAGTTTCCACAAGCAAGGCTCCTCGTACTGCAAATAATCATGTTCAAGAAAATTAATAACCTGTTGCTCTGGAGACTTGTAGTTGTTTATGTAGCTGAAGCTGCAGAATCCAGCATATCCACATGATTAAAATTGTCTGTTTACATAATCTGATGTTCCTGATGTTTTTTAGTAGGGGGAGGGCTACTTAATGAAATTGTAACCTGGTAGCCCACACTTTGTATTAAAAACATTGTTCTTGTACAAGGCCTTATTAAATGAGGGGAGGAGGAACTTGGGCATCCTGCAGCAGTTGTAGTATTTTCCTCATTTCTAGTAAATCCCTCATTGTCTATAAACCTGGCTAGTGCCAACGTAAGGAAGAAATACAGGAAGGATTGGTGGAAATATTTGGAGGATGATAGCAACTGTGCACACAATCTTGCAGTAAGCAAAGAGGTTAAAAAAAGAAAGATGAAGATTAGAACAGTAAAAATATTCTCCATCTGTCAAATTTTTATATTGCTTCATAGTATGAAGCTGTCAACAAGAGAACTAATTGAGTCTAGAATGTTTGTTTTGATATGAGCACCTCTTACTGTAACTGAACTAAAAATCTTACCTTACTCTTCTGATTGATTGTTAAATAGCTTGAATTTCCTGCAGCAAACCAGTAGAAATAAACACTGTCCTTACTGTAGCAGAGGTGGCTGCCATTATGACCAATAGCAGACATTCCTGGAAAATGTTTGTTGTGAATTGTGGCACTTCTGACAACAGGCTTTCTTCTTATTTTTGTAATTACATAGCGGCATGTCAGATATGACAGTGGCTTAGATTCTGGCTGTACCTTGTTGCTATTTTGAATGACTTGTACTAAAAATGAGTGTTGGATAGTTTGTGCTAAAGTTTCAGTAATTGAATTGCTGTTTTTTAATATTCTAACATACATGTTTGTTTCATTGTTGAAAGATCTAGAATTTTAATACTTCTGTTCTCACTTGTATATAGCAGTATTTAATTATTCCAAATTTCTGAATCACAGTTTTGGTTTTTGTTCTGTTTTAGGAGACAAAACACTGTCTAACTGTCAACCTTACTACACTCCGTGTTTGGTGTTATGCCTGTAGTAAGGAAGTATTCCTGGATAGAAAATTAGGATCTCATTCTCCGCTACCAAATGCAAGACTGTCTCACCAAGCACAAGAAAATAGTGTGCAGGTATTTTTTAACCCAAGGAAACAAAGGCAGCTGTAGCTTTGCAGTAAACATTATGTCTTCTCTCAAATGAGAGACTGACTTTCCCTCCTTTCTTGTGGCTGAACTTTCTATTAATTTCTCTCTATTTTTATAAAATTTCTTTATAAAGACATTACCCAGCTTCTATGTACTGTCTCTATGTACTGCTTGCTTTCAAAGAATGCTTTTTTCATTGTATTGTCTAATTGCTTGTCATCTACAACAAACTGTAAGGTATAGAAAAAACACAGGGTTAAATTTAAGGTTACAAAATTGGAATAGTTCACCTGTGCTTCCCCATTCTGTCAGCTCTTGAAAATGTTATTTACAAAAACTCATTACAGTAATTGCTGGCTAACTTACAGGGAGCAACAGAATGCCTTATGATGTGTTTATGGATACTTGCCTGACATACAAATTCATTCATACAAGCCCAGTACTTTTAGAGAACGATGTTCTAATTTTTAACCTCGTTCACCTAGTAATACAAGACTCTTAAAAGGATTCCTATAACATAGTTTCTGAGCTTTTAACATGTCTAGTTTTCAGTTTTGATAAATGACTGAAAAGGTCTTGATTTTTGAGTGTGTATATGTGTGTGGCAAAATTTTTCAGGTGGAGTGGTACAAACACTCCTGAATACTTAAGAATTTAACTACTATGCTAGAATTTACTAAGAAGGCAGTAGTAACCTGTGTATGTTTTATATATGTGTGTAATTTTGGTGCAGAATGACAAATACATTGTGTTAGATTCACGTGGAAAAAATATGTCTCAAACTAGAAATCAGGAGAATGCTATTAGTGTTCTATGACAGTTAGGATTGCCAAGGAGTATAAATTGCCAAGGAGAGAAATGTGGCCAGTAGCTGGGAAGTTGATATTAGTCAAGTAAAACACAGACTTAAGATGGTAATGTTTTATATGATTATGGCATCAAAGACAAGGATTTATAAAAGTGCCTAGCTGTTCTTAACTCCACATTTATTAACACAGTAGCTGAAGAGTAAGATAATGAATGAAGCATTAGCTAGTATTGGAGACAAGTTAGAGGAAAAGATGAGCAAAGCAGATGTTAGAGATATTTTTGAAATATGCTATTTGCTGTCTTACTCTTCTGCAATTTCAACAAGGCTTTTTCAGGTTTGGTTTGTTGTTTTATCTTCTCCTGGTTACATTAGTCTCCACTGGTATCACTACGGTTCACTGATAATATCTTTCCTAGATAAGTGTTGTCTTGGAGAAAGTTATGCTGCAATTTCCTAAGTATAATTGTTTGGCATAATGCATGTATCTGAGAAAAAGGTGTTATTTCTTTATTGCCTATTTAATGGACTTATATAAAAATGACAGATAACTCAGTTAAAACTGACACAAGTACGAGTACGGTATTTCTAAAATTGTTTTGCTTGAGGCATAGAGCTATGGAAGAGATACTATGATGCACAGGTTGAACAGAAAGATGGGCAGTTTTTCAATGTATGTAGAGAGGAAGTAATCCTTTAACACTTTCACATCACAGTTTATGATTTTAATATAAACACAATCTGCTTGATTTCTCATAAAACGCCAGCAGCTCAATTAAAATTTTTTTTTTTAATTTTTGTTGTCCTGGTATAAAGCTGGGTTCAGACTTCTGAACTTCTGTTCTGTTATACTTAACCTGTTTTAATCTTCCAAGGAAATGTGTATAGTATACAGAAAAATCAGTAGAACTTACAAAGTCTGTCAAATATTTTGTTTAGAATTTTTATTTATATGCTCACAAAAAGAGCTTTTAATGCAGTAAATGTCTGCCTGCCTAATGCTTTGTTTCTCTCTTTGTACGTTTTGCTTCCAACAGTTTCGTTTCTTTGTTAAATGTAGTGAGCCCTCTGGTGGCAAATCAAAAACATACACACTAACTTTTATGTGACAAGTACTGAGTTAGCTTTTCAGTGTTGGCTTACTGTTTGTTATCCGAGGGAAAGAAATACTATAAACTGCCTTGTTTTGATTTTTCAGCTGTTGTCATAAAATCATACAATGTTGTCACTGCTAATCTGAAAACAAAAACATGGGATTTTTCTTAGTAAACTTTACCAGGGTAGCCGTGGAATCCTATTATTCTCGCTTTATGTGCAGTGAGATTTTGAAATGCATTCAGATAATTTTCAGTTCCTAGATTTGTTGGTGAAATTATACACAAGCTTAATTAAGAGGAAAATTGATAAATACAAGTAAATATACTTTCTGCTTTTTCTCCTTATAAGGATTTTAAAATACCTAGTAATCCCACACTGAAGATTCCGCTAGCAGCTGTATTTGATGACTTAGATATAGAAGTGGAAGAAGATGAGTTGAAGACTAGAGGTAATAAAAGCAAAATCCAGCGCTTTATTGCCTTTCATTACATGTGTATGTCTTCAAGTCTGTTCTCCAACTCTTCTCTTCTAAGCGGAACTGTTTCCTATTCTGCTCCAACCAAGATCTTTATTTTTAGTTTCGCCTTTATTGCATCAGTCTTTACTTCTCTTCAGCGCAGAGGTTGCAGTGATAAACGTAGTGCATCTGTGCAAGCAGCAACAAAAAATAACAAAGCATGTTGGAGTTATGTTTAGTGTAGCTGGTGTTGTAGCCACTCTGGTAAAAGTAGTTTTTAATAAAATCTGTTCTAATGTTTTCTTGTGTCCTAAAACATTCCTGATTTGAATGCTTTACTGCATTTTGCATAACCCTTTTCTGAGCCTGTAGTATCCCAGTATGGGTTTTTGGTTTTTTTGTTGTTTTCTCCATTTCAGTAATGGATTTCGTGCACTGCGAAACTATCTGGTATACCCCACCCTAATATTAAATTACTGTATAGATGAAAATGAGAGTGGATGAAACCCCCAAAAGTGAAGCCTTAATTTCTCATTTCATAAGAGAACATAATTATTATTTCTTATGAATCTCAAATTGGTATTGATCATTTTTAGAAGGATATGTGTATTTGTTAGTAAAGAAAATATTTTTAACCACCACTTTCTTAGGAGAATCTGACCAGCAGATTGTTAAGCTTTTGGTTTTGAGATGCCAATACATATGTCAAGGCAGTTTGTTTTCCATCAGTGATAAAAGAGTTATTCTAATTTATGGATTTCACTTCTACTTTACTCATCTACTACCAGCTTTCCCTCTCCTAACTCTGCTAGCATTGGCCAAAAAACCTACTTTGCTCCTTCTGTTGTCTGGCACGGCCTTTCTGGATATGTCACCACCCCACTAATTTGCCATCTGCCCTTAAATCATTAAACCATGTGTTTTATTCCCAGTTAGTTTCTCCTATCAATGTGTATTTCTGTATCTTCTTGTCCTATTAATATTTTTGGGAATGTAACTTGTGTAGAAGTAATATACAAGTAGAATTGCATTAAAGTTCCCAGTAATATTGATGTGACTGTGTTAATACATTTTGCTAATTTAAAGGAAAGAACTTCTTTAGCTCCATTTGAACTTTGTTCTTAAAATTTCTTTTGAAATGCTTTTGATGATGCAAACATTAGAATGTATCTTTGCAAGAAAAGTCTATTCAAAAGCTTTACTTGCAACACTGTAGGCTGGAAAACTGCAATGATAGTATCTTCCTGATACATCTTCTGCTGTTAAAAAAAATAAAATAAAATAAAAAATTTTAAAAAAACCTTATGACTGTTTCCAGTTTCAGTAAAAATGACCATCCTTTTTGTAGCAGAAATTGGAAGGGCAGGATGCGGGTTCAGATATAGGAAGCAGGACTGTATTTCCATTCAGACAGACAGAACAACCTTTTAAAACTTAAAAATGAAGTTCTGTGTATTAGAAAATTCAACTGAAGTAACCAAACTGTTTTTTAGATGTAAAAGGATTTTCTTAGTAAGTTTACTTTTTCTGCCACAGACTAAAATGATCAGGGTAGTTCCTATACTTCAAGGATTGCATTCATTTAAAACTAGTAGCTATGAATAGCAAGACTGATCGTAGGTAATTATACTTCTGACTCTGGGATAATCACATGCTGAGTAGGTTTTGAATGTTTAGTGTAATCTGACTACTGGCATGAACTTGAGACAGAAGAATGAAATCTTCCTTGAGAAGCTTTTGGTAATATGATTAACAGGTACAAATGCAGCATAGCAACAATTTACTTGAACTTGATGATTTACCTGTTCAGTTAAAACTTAGATATTGATAAACATATTTTAAATTACAATCTGCAGTTGACATAAAACATCAAAAGTTAGTAAGATGAAATACAATCTGCTTGTCTGAAGTGTTTTAGTCAGCCAAAATCAAAACGCTTAATTACTCTTTCTAGTTAGATTAGTGTTCCTTTAGGAGTCCTATGTTTCTTTTAGTTACAACTTGGCATTATAATTGGCATCAGAAGTGTTACACAAGTATTTTAATTAGTATGTATTTTCTAGGAAGTATTTTCCTTAATATGTCTTGTATTGGATTAACAGACTTGCTTGACTATTCATTCTGTTTTTCAGGTCTAACAGGATTAAAAAATATTGGAAATACCTGTTACATGAATGCAGCTTTACAAGCTCTTTCCAACTGGTAAGGAATACCGTTGTAAACATAACTTTATATTTGCTTATACATGCATTTTCTCAAGATATACTTAAGGATTTTGAAGGGTTGCACTACCATGGAAGAAGACATGTATTTGTTAAATCTCAGTCTTATATACTACAAACAATTGTGTCACTGATACGGGGAAAAAGAAGTATTATGATATAGGGGTTACTCAGCTTTTTCCCTGTTTCATTCTAATTCCTCACTGTCCTAAATAAAAATATATGCAGCTCTAGAAACTTAGAATAAAATCTGATAAAAGCTATTAAATTTGTGGGTTGGGGTTTTTTCTGCTACAGAAGAAATCAAAGAAAATGCATAAGAATAAACCCTAATTCAAAAGAAGAGACATGTTAAGATCAAAAGGTCCAAATTCAGTCCTTACAGACAATACATCTGGGACACTGTGTTAAATCATCCTAGGAGTGGCTGGAATACAGAATCTTCTCATCCCATGGGGATGCCAGACAAGTTGTTGAAGGAGAAATCTACAAAAGCTGAAGAGATAAAAACACCATCTACCTCTAAAGTTTCCTGCACTAGAAACGGTTAGGCGGGGACAGTACTTGAGCATATATCATATATGCTTACTGCATCTATCTGCTTTTGGCAGTAGCTCAAGACGGGATACAGGGCTGAGTAAAACTCACTGAGGTCCTTTGTTGAGGGAGAGGAGAACTGAGGCAAATCTCTGGAGAAGATAAAGAAGTGGATGAGACATTTAATCATAAGGAAATGATTCTGTTGAGAAATGCCAAATTTTGCAAGTATGCTGGGATGTCTCCTTTCTTGGATAAAAATAAGTCTAATCTGTATGAGGGATTGTAACTTCAAAAGGGGGGTTGAAGGGAGAGAAGTGAGAGAGTATGCGAGTTGGCAACGCTGCATGAAGTAAACAGATAAATAATCATTTCAGTATAAATTTTTTACCTACAAACATCGTGTGGCACTATTGGAATCTAGAGAAAAGAAGATTTGTTTAAGATGCTATTTATGGATGAGGCTTATGGTGATTGTTGCTGTAGTGGTACGTGTGTACTTCTGTGATGGCTAGTAGGAATTGCCTTGAAATTGAATCCTGTTAGACAATTCTGGTGCTTCAACAAATATCAGAATATATTTGAGGAGGAGTGTTGCTGTACTGCTGACATTGTCCTACTAGGAAATGTTTGATTGCAGCATTTAAGGATGTAGGAAATGGAATTGTTCAATTACATAATAGCATTGCTTTTTTTTTTTTTAAGTAATCTTGTATGGAATGCAGATTTCATCTTGTATTTTAACAACCTGAAAAAAATACTGTTTTATTGTCTTTCATCAGCCCACCTTTGACGCACTTTTTTCTTGACTGTGGAGGCTTAGCCCGAACAGATAAGAAACCGGCAATTTGTAAAAGTTACCTCAAGCTAATGACGGAACTCTGGCACAAAAGCAGGTATTGCATGGTTATAAATAAACTCCAGAGCCATGAAGGATGCATTAATCTGTCCTAGGTTTCTAATTTTTATTTTGTGTGTATCACAGAATTACTCGTATAAATTAAGGAAGGAAAGATTAATTTGCAGGATATAAACACTCCTTATAACCTGTTCTTTTCCATACCTACCAAAGATAGGACAAATAATTCATGTAAATTGTAGTAAGGAAGACAAGAAATACTTGATAAACACTATACAAAGTAGCATTAAGCTTTTAAAAATAAGTTTGTCTGCCAGAAATACATCTAAAATGTTTAACTACTTTATCCTCTGTGTCCTTCATTCTATATCAATGTTTTATCAATTTCTCTTACTTCCTTATATGGAATTTCTGTTATCTCTGTCTAAGAAAACACTTCAAAATACAAGTACAAAAGTAAAGAAACAGTAATTGTGCATAGTGCCAAGAGTATGTCTGATTTGTCATGTGATTCTCTGACAAGAAATGTGGTATAAAAGGCCTGATACAGTCTCTATTTCTGTTGGAAGACAGATTTTTAAAACATTGTATAGTTAATAATTCAAAACCAATATTATGTTTGGTTAAGATTAATATTATTGGTGTTAGTTATGTTATAGTTCAGTTGCAGGTAAAATTATGATCCCAATAAAGACAGAAAATTCCACTTAAATGCTTGCTTTTTTATGTATATTTATATATGTAAAACTTCTCTTTTTTTTTTTTTTTTCTTTAGGCCTGGTTCTGTTGTTCCTACTGGTTTATTTCAAGGAATTAAAACTGTTAATCCAACGTTTCGAGGCTACTCCCAACAGGTAAAACTTTCTGATGTCTTTTAAATCTGCCTAAGCCATAAAGTTGTCTCTTATTTTTAAATTTAATGCTTAGGATACCATGCTTCCTAAATTTGTTTAAAGCAAATGCAACGTAAACTTTAGATTATGTGCTTCAAACTTAGATCGTCTGAAACTGAATCATCAACCGTTAAGTCAGGTTTTATGTTTTTCTATATCAAATTCTTAAAAGGTCCTCAACTTCTGAGAATAACTCCTTTTCTCTTTTTTCAGGAAAATAAAAATATGTATCTAAAACTTTTCCTTTGTGTGAAATAATGCTGCTAATATTAGAGCAGTCCCAGAAAACAAAATAAGTGTCCAAAAAAAAATAGGGTTTTTTACATTCATCTATCAGTTACATTTTTTTAAAAAATTAAATACACAGTATCCAATTGTCATTTAGTATCTTTTGAAAAAAAACCCACCACTGTGTGTTTTGTAAGCAGTATTGTGGGAACTGTAAGTTGACACCTGGTTACATAGTCATGGATTATTATCTAGTACAGGCGTTCTTCAGTTGATCCTTCATACGGTATCTTGCTGCATTCGTACAGGTTGCAGTACTTTATTAAAAGCTTCTGGGCCAGAGGAAAAATTTAAACCCTGTAATTAGAAAAGCTTACTAATATCTTCCAGGAATCTGCTGTTATTCAAAGGAATTTTACTGTTCCAGTTAGCATGTTTCATATTTGTGGAGTGGAGGATTAGAACACATGTTTTAATGTTCTAATGCTGCATGTAGCTGTAAAGTAAATGTTTAAATAGTAATCTCAATGTTTTTTAATTTACTCATTAATTTCTTAAGAGCCATATGAATTTCTGGAAAAGTAGAAAATCAATCTTGATAACTGAAAAGAAACTGTATGGAAACTTGGTTCTCACAGCTTTGAACGCTGATGAGAATGTCTTTTTTTCATGCAGAGCAACACTTAATGAGAACCTTTTTAGGTTCTGCCTGGATCACACTTCAGTTGTTGCCATGAAACCTACTAAACATACAATTAAAACAAAGCAGGTTTTTCATGACAAATGCTCTCCTATTGCCCAGCCTTACAAATTGGGTAGCCAGTTGGGTAGGCGTGTCCAATATTCAGGGAGTAAAAAGGAATTCTTTTGCTCAGTGAAGAATGTTTATCAGTTTACCAGTGTCTTCAGGTTTGAGTTTTTTGGGTTTTTTGTTTTTTGGCGTTTTTTTGTGTGTAAAAGGATTACCAGCAAATAGGCATATTAGGGTTTTTTCATTACCCAAACCTCAAATCTGGTAGTTGTACTTTTTAAGAAAAAGAATGTTTTCTAGTCAACAGTTGTGAGCTTAATAAGTAATTGCTGTGATGGATGGGAATGTTGAGCAGCAAAAATTAATATTATGAACAACCAAAATACAAAAAGGAAAACAGAAGAAAATACAAGCAGTAGTAGTTGCCAAGAAGAGGCTATTGTTTTCTCCCATGCTTGCTTTATTAGATATTCTCTATTGCCAGGAACCAAGCTGCTGCATCGAGTGTTGAAATTTGTTGGCTTTTAAGATACATCCAAACGCGGATTAGACTTGTAGTAATATTTGACAGCTCTTTGTGGAAACACTGATAGTTGAGGAATCTTGTCCAGGCTTGAGAAGAAGAATTAAAATCTTTTTGACAGTATAATGCAATTGGAAAGATGGCCTAAATACATCATCATACTTCCATGCCCAGCGAAAGCAAGGCTCTGGTTGCTTTGCTGAAGGTGCTGCATAAGGTTCTAAAAAACTGTCCCTAAAACATTCCGTTACCAGCAAAGCTGGAGTCTGACTAAACTATTGGTAGTTGCTTGTTACATTTATCATTTGTGTAGGCTATGGCAGTATTTTTGTTAAAGTTGTTGACGTAAGCTTTTTGGGAATTGAAGTGTTTTGGAGGGAACTTGTAGAAGATTACTTGTGACATGCAAGAAATGGGTGCAGGAAACAAGTACGTGGTGTGGAAATGAAATTTCTTTTGAACATTAGACCTGGAACAGAGGAGTTAGCCTTATTCTTCTTTAACAGCCAGCTGTAGCTTTCATTCTAGTTATCTGTGTCTGTTCCTGATACGACTTTAATATCTTCCAAATATGGTGGAATAATATTGTAAAATTTGTTTAAAATCCTAGGATGCACAAGAATTTTTGCGTTGTCTAATGGATTTGCTTCATGAAGAACTTAAAGAACCAGTTGTAGAACTTGAAGATGCACAGCCTATGAGTGTTGAAGAGAGTATAGAAGAAGACAAGAGCCAGTCAGATGTAGGCTTTCAGCCCTGTGAATCCTGTGGTACCTGTGATAAAACAGAAAATGATGCTATTTTCAAACCTGTCTTAGAGGATCCTGCAGAGACAACCATGTTAATTCAGGATGATGATAACAGTTCAATCACATCCAAAGACTGGCAGAAAGAAAAAATACCAAGCAACAAGCTTAAACGAACGAATTCTATGGAAGACTTGGAAAAAGACACAAACACTGCTTCAGAGACCACTGAATTTTTAAATAATCAAGGAACTGTCAAAGTACAGATACACAGCAGATTCTCAGGTAATACGTTACTAATGTGCAGTTGAAATAGTCATATTCTTAGCCAGAATATCTGTGTGAGTGGAAATGAGTTGTAGAATACAGTAGAGAGGTATAGGTCAAATAGGGTTGGTGGATTTACTTCTAAACAATGCACCTTCTTAATTTATTTTTTTAGTTTAGGTGTTCTGAATTCAATTTGATTCCCTTGAAAAGCTAAAGATTTGTACTGAGTAAGGTTTCAGATAACCCAGAAGAGTGGGGTTTTTTGTTTTGTTCTTAACTTAAAGGTATGTGAATTGAAATGCTGCTTCATTCCTAAATGTCCAGCGACCTGACAATGTGGTTAAATAAATTAAATAACTATTGTGTCTAGTCATTCTGCAGTACATTTTTGGATAGAATTTATGAAATAATACAAATATTAATTGCAGAGTACATCAGTGATGTCCACATGAATGATACATCTGCAGCCCAAACCCCATTATCAAATGAAGGGGTGAACACACGCTTATCAAACAGTCCTCCAAAATCATTCTCATCGTGCTCTTCACTTGCAGCAGTCCACAAAAAAGGTATAGGCCCTTTATTTTCTCCCTCCCTGAATTGCTCTGTATTACAGTTCTCATTTTGTCGTTTCTTGTGTCCTGCATAGCGATGCAGTGTTTTTCTTAGGGTTTGGTGGTTTGTTTGGTTTTTTTTTCATCCCCGGTCCCCAGTGGGGAGAGGGCACATTATATAAGCTGGACATAAAAGGTTATTCCCTTTACTTCTGTAAAATTCTGATGCTTTTGAAGCATAAGTAGTACTTGCCTGTGCTTTAGAAGGAGGGAGTAATACTTTTAGACAACTTTCTCAATTGCACTGGTTTGGAGAGAGGGAAAACATGTGAGAAGTTAATACCCACACAAAGATAATGCTTTTTCAGAGAACATGCACATTGGTTCTTCAGCAGAAGTTCAACAAGTCAACATTTTAGTTTGTTAAGGTTTAAGGAGCCATGTGTACTTATACTATAGATAAATTTGTAAATGCTAGCTGCTTTCTGGTTACTGTCTTTGTGGTGTGGCGTTTTCCTTTTGGCACTTTCCACAGCATGATGTGTTTATCAGCATCCAGCATGTTTAGACTTTTATTGCATTTAGATACAAGACAGTGCAGCTTTAGGGCACAAGGAACAATATCTCCCCCCCCCTTATTTGTCTAACAGTAGACTATTTTAATAAAAGCTCATCTTTTGGAACATGCTTTTAAGGCTAGTATTAAACAAAACCAAAACAAAAAACTACCACAACTTTAATATTGTGGTATTCTTTCATTCAGGAGGTTGTCCAGGATAAGTTCTGAAAAATGTTCATGTTATCAATGCTAAAGCATTAGAAGGATGTTGAATGACAACAATTTAATGGAGTTAAATCCTTGACCTCCTTGGTTCATTTCTTCAGCAGTTTTGACACTGCATCTGTACTACTGTCTCCAGTTTTGACTTCACCATTACAGGAAGGCTTTAGACAAACTGAAGCGAGTCTATCAGAAGAGGTACTAGGTGGCTGGAGCCTGTTGTGTACAAGGAGAGGCTGAGAGAGCTGGGTTTGTTCAGCCTGGAGAACGAAAGACTAAAGGGGAACTGTTGCTGTCATCAACATTATGAGTGGTTATAGAGAAGGCAGAACCAGACTGTTCTTGAAGCTATGCAGCAAATACAAATGGAAGCAAGTTGCAGAAAGGAACATTTCTGTTAGATGGAAGGAAAAAAAAATCTTTCCACTGAGTGATTGAACACTGGAACAGAGGTGGGAGCCCAGAGGTACCCCGACGTTCTTGGAAATGGATATTCCGAAGTTCAGCTCAAAATGGTTTGAACAGAGGCTGTATCAGATGATATCCAAAGGTCTCTTCCAATCTGGACTACTGATTTTTCTGTCACTTCCTAATAATTTAATTCTTGGTCATTTTCATTCGCTATTGAGGGAGCAGATATATATGGAGTAGAATTAATAAGGGGGGTAGTGTGGCAGCCATTTGTAAGCTCTCAAGGTGGTGGGTTTTGGGTTGGTTTTGTTTTTTGTTTTAATTCCCCATAATGCTAGGGGAATTCCCTAGTATGCTAGGACTTGTGTCTAGGGGCTAATACTTAATTACAACACACTTATTTCCCTTCTTCTCTTCCCTTTCCCCCTTGCTGAAAGCACGTGGTGTCTGTTGGGTGCCACAATTCTAAGATGCCCCTGCTTTTCAGTGTTTCCATTTCTTCCTATTGTTTGTTAGTGTGGATAAATACAGCACATCCTCCACATCAATGATAAATGAAGACTTTAGAACCATCTTAAAGGATTTTAATGGCAAAATAAATGATTGAAAGGAACCTTAGAGAATTCTGGGCAAAAGGCTGTATGAGGTAGTTTGTGTCCATGATAAATACAATAGATCTGATGCATTGTGGAAAAGAGGATTTTTCAGATTACTTCTAACAGCTGTTCTTTCTGCTGGAGATACTTTTGAATTCAGACTCTTCTATTATTTTAAACATCTTTCTAGGTGTGGGATGATACAGTGACAGTATATAATACTGCTGGACTGTAAAGAGACGAGTATTTGCTTATGGGCAAACTCTTTTATGAACAAAGGAGCCTTGGGAGGTTGTGTTCTATGTAAAAGATTTATTGGAGTAATTCAGTTTCCCTCTCACTGTAATTATTTCCATGTTTCACTGCCTATCTTGTTACTGGCCGTCAGCATTTTGGCAGAGTTTGCCTTCGACTCCTACAAGACTTTTGAGTGGTCTCTTGGGCAATATATTGACTCCAGAAGAGGTTTTGTGGTCTTCATTTTAGCCTACCGTTTCAGTAATCTGTAGAGCTCAAGAGACTGCTCTGATGTGTTTACCTAATTAGTAGTGGATTTGGGTGGGAAGCACATGTTATTGGCTTGGAGTTTTACTTTTTTTTTTTTAATAAGCTGCTGTTAGGCTGGACTCTAATAATAAATTTAGTCTACTTCAACCCACTGTCATCAATGTTGTGATGCAGTAAGTTTGTGTATGAGCTTTTCAGCCCAACATGGTTAAACTTCCTGGAAAGATGTGATCAAATTAAATGTCAGACAGAATGTGCCTTTTTAAGTTTATACCTTGGGGGATTCCAGCCAAGACGAATCTCGTAGCAGTAGGCTGTAAATTTTGAGACTGGCTGTTTGAGTTTTACTCAAACAGGTTTTACTCAGAGGCAAAATCTTCTGGTGTTTGTCCCCCATAAACTGCTTGAGGAACCTATGTGAGTTGCCTGGTGCAAGCAGTAATCTGTATAATCTCTAAGAAATATTTAGTAAACAGAAAACAGCTTGGTTTATAATTTAATCCTAAATATGTGAGATCTCTAATTATATTATGCAAACCTGAAGGAAATCAGAACCCACTGTATCTTGATTTACTTTCAGCATTTTATTTTTGTCATTTTATAGTTTCAACTGTATCATCACCAAAAAGGAAGAAGCGCAAGAAGTACAGGAGCGTTATCTCTGATATATTTGATGGGACTATAATAAGCTCAGTACAGTGCTTGACTTGTGATCGGGTGAGTAAGGAGGGGAAGTTCTAGCTTTTTTTTTTTTTCCCTCCAGTACAAATACTTAGAGTTTTATGAATACAGTCATTCTCTGGTAACTTTATTCTTTTGTGGCAGGTTTCCTCAGAAAGTTAGATTGTTTCATACTTGTTCACTCAAATAGTAATAGCAGCTACTACCAGCCCTTCATGTTTAGACTAGCTTGCTTTTTTTCATGGAGCGGGATATTTACTCTGAGCTGAAAAATAACATTTTCAGAATTGGTTCACAGCAAGGATGGAGAAACTTTTGCTCTTCAACTTCACTTGGGTATGATTAGTTTCTAGTAATGTTCTGAATATTCTAGTGCATACCTGCTACTGTCATAAGTTCTCAGGTACATAATGTTACAAAGAAAACGAAAAGACCAACCATGCTGCTGTAACAGGTAGATTGAGGCTAGGAAAATTCATATCTTTCAAAAAATCCAGGTAAAGACACTTACTTTTACAGGTTATATGCATCATTAACTGCTTTCTGAAGTTGTCCTCTACTGCAAGATGTGGTGTGATATAGGAACAGTTGGCATTTTTCTGTACTATTTTCTCCTAGAATTAGAACAGCACATGTGATCATTTAAAAAAAAGTCAATTATCTAAACATGTCTAGTGGACCACTTTAGTTTCAAAGCAATAGTATCAAATATTGGATATCCAAATCTTTGCATTGGAGACAAGTTTCTCAGCATAAACTTTAAACCTAACCCTGATGCAGTTGCATGGCCTTACTGCTTCCTTTCCTTTAGATCTAAGAATACCAAGACCTCAGGGTCATCTGGTGAGCAAGTTCAAAAAACAAATAAGAATTTTTCAAGTTTGCTTGATGTTTTACTCTGTGACTATGTGATCACTAAATCCAGCATGGGAGAAAGAAAATGCACAGCTGGGTCTCTTTTGTAGCAGGTCCAGTTACATCAGGTCAAGATAATGTCAAAGTAAAATACTGTCAAAACAATGGGCTGAAGCTTTCTGAAACTAGCTTGTATAACAAGGAGCCTAAGGCAAAAATCATAGTGCTTTGTATGACTACTAGGAAGACAAATAATTAATAATGACTTAAAAAAAAAAAAACAGTGATAACAATGTGGAATTTCACTCTAAAGTGGGGTTTTTTTTTTTCCTTCCTCTTTTTTTAGAAAATGAATTCTTACATCTCCTTATTTATAATTAATTTGCTACCTAGTGGAATTTTCAACTCTACGGTGACTTAGTAGTTACTGGTGAACTTTACAGAATTCAATTTAATTGCTGTTTCTCTTCAAGCTTAACTCTATTTTGTTTCATTTGTTTTCTTCTCTAGCTGTCTGTAACCCTGGAGACCTTTCAGGATCTGTCCTTGCCTATTCCAGGTAAGGAAGATCTTGCTAAACTCCATTCTGCAAGTCATCAGACATCTCTGGTCAAGGCAGGGTCATGTGGAGAAGCATATGCCCCCCAGGGATGGATAGCTTTTTTTATGGAATATTTCAAAAGGTAAATAATATTTACCTTGCCTTGTTTATTTATCTATTTTGAAATTCCAGTTTCTGCTCTTCTGGCAGAACATTTGTTGGTTTTCTTTCTTTTCTGTCAATGATGTTTCAGGTTTGTTGTCTCATGTGTTCCTAGCTGGTTTTGGGGTCCAGTTGTAACCTTACAAGATTGTCTTGCTGCCTTTTTCGCCAGAGATGAGCTCAAGGGTAAGAGGTTAATTACATGAACATGTTTCTTCTGGGTTTTTTTCCTCCTGTCACAATAAGATGATTAATATCTTCTTAGCTTCACACAATTAAGCAAAGGCCACCTGTTAGACTGTAATACACTCATTCCTTGTTCTTATGGGATCATTCATTTCAAAAGGTAAGCTTCTCACTCAACTGAATATTTGAGGCAAGAAATGCCCATGAAAGCTGCTTTAGAAATGTCAAGTAAATCTGAATTTGGTTTACTGAAATGGTATCAGCAGAGGGTTCATACAAATTTCAAAAACTACGATATTAATACTCATTCTCATAACCTTAATTTGGACTTAGTAAATTATTTCCCTTTTAAATTATATAGCATCATCTCTTGCGATTATGCTGTACTGCTTCCTAGTTGAAAGCATAAAACCAAAGAACCTTTCTATTTAAGTGCTATGTCAACGCTCCTACAACTGTTAAATAGTGAATGCAACCTAAAGATAAATTTCCTTGAAACTTTTATATATCAAATATATGCACTTGAAGGATAACTATTTGGATTTAGAGAATAACGGCTGGTTTTCTTCTCCCTGATATTTGCAGGTGATAACATGTACAGCTGTGGAAGGTGTAAAAAGTAAGCTGGCTTTTACCTTTGTTTGTTTTAACTTGTCTTAGAGTGCTTTAATGTTTCTGTTAGTCAAGAGACCTTTATTTCTGTTGGATATGTCGCAGTACTATTAATCTTTTGATACTACCTTGTGTTCTGGCTGTCAGAAATTTAATGTTACAAAGGTGCAGGAGTCGGGAAGCACTGACTCACCATACCATATTGCAAACGATATGTGCTTAATTTTTTTCATGTTCCTTACAATTTTAGACCTTCCTGAATTGTTATTGGTTGATAAAATAAAAGCTTTTAGCCCCCTATATTACTAGCAGGTTTTCATTGATATGCAGTAGGTCACTTCAGCATGTTAAAAGTAAATAAACATACTATGGCTTTAAATACTAAAGAACCAAGAAACAGAAATGGTCTGAAGACTGCTCGAAGCCCTTCATGGGAAAGGAGTGTTATTCTTTGCTATATAACCGGTGATCTGCTGTAGGTAATTTCTTAAAAATAAACTTAGTTGGTGTCTTTTTTCTTTTGCTTTGATGAAGCTTAAAGTTCTTTCCTTTATGCTAGATGGAACTTGGTTATCTGTACTTGCTGCTTTGAATTTTTCAGCGGTACGGACTGTCTTTTCTTCTGAGGCATCATTGTATCATTTTGGCTACTCCATGTCTAGTCTACATTCCAGAAATATTTTGGGTTTAGTAATGTAATGTTCAGCTTAGACTTTTGCTGATCTAGCACAATAAAATAAAACCTTTTCAGAACTAAGTATTAGTTGGTTTGGTTGTTTTTTTTTTCTTTACTTAGGTTAAGAAATGGAGTGAAATTCTGCAAAGTGCAAAAATTTCCTGAGGTACTGTTACTACATGCACTTTAAAGCACTTTTTCTGCATGATTAGGAATGTGGTAAGACTAATGAGTTGCATGGAGTAAATTGTGTTTATGTGATGAAAGCGTACCTTCATATTGGCATTTGTTTTAAGCATGTGAGCAACATTTGATTATTCACCCTGTAAGAAAGTGAACCTTGTACATGAAAAGTGAAGTTAGAAGAATGGAGTTTCTCTGTTGTTACTGTCAGCCTGCAGAACTTATTTATACTGTAGGTCATAGAATGAAATGCCACAGCCAGACTGGGAATGTTTTCTCTAAGTAGTGCTTGTAACATTTTAAAGGTAATCCACTCTTATGCTTCAAAACATGAGTTGATGGCTGCAGTAATCGGGAAAAGTGTCCCTCGTGACACAATTGTGCAATAGGTGCATTCAAGAAGAGAAAAGGTACTTTGTTCATTGCTGCATCAGTGTTAGTAACTGTTCAGGACTGGGGTTTTTATACTGTCAGTAAGAGAGGTCTTTGGTAATTACAAGTTCATTTCTAATGCCTTGAGCCACAATTGATTAAAAAAAAAAAATAAATAGATCTTTGAAACACAGAGCTTGTGATAGTTGCCTCAGGCCATAGAGTGATCCTTTGGGGATGGTAAAAGGAAAAGATGGCATGCACGGTGTAGTTAGTAAATATCAAATAGTAGCATGCATAGTTCTTGAGTGAATCTGTTGATCCTTCTTACAGATATTGTGCATTCATCTCAAAAGATTTAGACATGAACTTATGTTTTCCACAAAAATTGGGACCCATGTGTCCTTTCCCTTGGAAGGCCTTGATCTTCAGCCTTTCCTTGCGAAGGACAGTCCAGCTCAAATAGTGACTTATGATCTCCTATCTGTCATCTGCCATCATGGAACTGCCAGCAGTAAGTATGCGGTTGATTGTTTTGTCTTTGCAGTTGATGTTCACATCAGCACTTCTGTTTAAGGATGACGTCTGTATACTGAAGGGTAAATAGATGAGCATTGGTAATTACAATGGGAAAGATAAATGCTGTGATTTTTACCTTGAACCGTAAGATGGCTTGTTTTTGAAGAGTTGTCACATCTTTGAAATTGTATGGCATACCTAAATAAAATTGTAGGTGGAAAAAAATTAGCAGATCCTGGGATATTAGGTAAAAAAAACCTATATGCACTATTGAAAGTGAACGGTATAAATGTACAAATAATGTTACATGCCAGCAGATGACCACTTGATTGGCTGTTCTACACAGTTGCTGTTTGTCTAGAGTTTTGATGCTTTGTATGCCTTACTTTTTTTGGATAGAGTTCCCAAAGCGCCACGAAGGTGCCAGTAACTTTTTTTTGAAAGATACTTTCTTGGGTGATTGCTGCCAATTTACCCCAAAACAGGCAGTAACTGCTATTTATGGGTAGTGATAAGTAGCTGAATGAACATCTTACTCCTATATGTCAAGTGCCTTTCTGCCCAGGTGCTTTCAATATTTATAAGATTTAGAAAATAGGAGAAGAAAAAGTTTGAAGCCAGAAACTTCACAGATTTTTATAGAAGTTACCCACCCCCCCTCACACTCCCCAAACTTGAGGTATCCATTGTTTAGATGAAGTTTCTATTTTTTCTGGATGGTTTTTCATCTTCCATTTAGTGCTTGCTGAATGATGCTTCTCGTAATCAGTTTAGTAGATATTTGAGTACTTAATTATTGGCAGTTGAATATGTATTTAGAAATAGTAATAATTTAAAATACATTATGAATAGTTTTCAAAACACGGTTAAGTATGGTCTTGATATCATGTAGCTGTTTCACATCTATGCTAATTTCTACTATAAAGCATACAAAGATTTGAAAAGAGTTCGTTGTGGAAACTGATTAGGGTAAATTTTCAGTCAGTCTTACTCGGATTTGAATATCATGGTTCAGGAGTGCGTTAGACAACAAGCTGCTTGAAGAGTTCAAGAACATGCTGAAAGCAGTGTCCAAGTTTCCACTAGCTGAGTCCTGAGTATGAGAGAAGTTAATATCCAGGTTGTGTCCGCTAATCATTAAACGTTTCTCCCATTTAAGACTTGCATTTTTTGGACTTACTTCCTTTTCATGTATTGCAGAGTAAAATGGGTAGCTCTGGACTCTTTTTAATAACTCTTGCTTCTGACACTCTAGGTGGACATTATATAGCTTATTGTCGCAACAATTTAAATAATTTGTGGTATGAATTTGATGACCAGAGTGTCACAGAAGTGTCAGAATCCACAGTGCAAAATGCAGAAGCCTATGTTCTCTTCTACAGGTAAGAAATTATAAGTACAACCATAGTCATATAAGTCAGGTATGTAAGTAACTCTTAAGCAGTTGGGCAGCTCTCAGAAACTAGGTGCCCCACAAGAATTATAATGGAAGAATTTGACCAACCAAAAGCCAATGCTGGAGAGAGACTTAATCCTTCAGTTATGTCCTTAACACTTGCTCCGTCACTGCTAAAACATGTACGGAACTTGAGAAGATTAAATCTGCATAAATAAAGGATAGTAAGATGACTGGAAAGAGAACTTTAAGCAACTGTTAGAACAAACCACCAATTACCTTGTTTTCAATTAGAGGAAAGGAATTCTGTACAAGGGGAGGTTTTGCACACAGACTTTTCACTGTTAAAGCTCTAAAGGGAATTGTGGAACAACAGAGGTTTTAGTGTGTTATAATTTAATTTCAGGGAATTTATAGGCTGGTCTTTTCCTGAAAGTTGAAATGAAAGCTGAGAAGTCATGTTATTATCATCTTCAGTCTAAGGAATATTTGTACTTGAAATAATAAAAGCAAATTAACTCAATTTTCAAATTCTAAATTTCTGGTACTAAGATGAAATTTCCACTAAAAGTTGACCACGAAATAGATTGTGTCAGAGTTGCACAAGAAATGAAATGTGTTCTGAGAATGTTTTAACTTTCATTAGGGGCACTCATACCTGCCACTGTCTGAGCTAAGCCTGTGAGTCTGATTCAGTAGGTCTCTTAAAAGGAATGTGGAAGTCATGCTGTATTGCCACCTGACTGTGGGCAAACATATTAAAATATATAATAAAAGAATAGCCTTCATAAAATTTGGTTTTAAAAAAGAATATATCCACAACACAAAGTAGGCGGTCTTTCAGCATGCTTTAGAAAGCTTAGTGGAGATATGTATGCGTTTTTAAATTACAGCTAGAAAGTAAACTTACCTACTTGAATTTCATTTTCAGACTTTTAAGGTTTCTGTTAAATAATTTTAATCTGAATTTAAGCAGGTAATGTATTTCATTTGCATTCATAGCATTTGTTTTTTCCTACTCTTTTAGTCTTGTTTTGCTATGCTATAAATAGCCTTGTTGCTATAGCCTGGTCTACCTGAAGCTTTCCTATCAGCTGTTTGAGTCAACTTTGACTCTGTAAATTAATTGAGGTGGCCCAGCCTTTGTGTGATGCTGAGTCAAGTTTCAGGTTAGTGTTTTGGAGGACAGAATGAATGGTTCAAACCTGGTTTTGGAGAAGAGAGATTCTATTTAAACTAAAAACAGGAGACTCTCGTGATACATGGGTCTGCAACGTGACAGGCTGGGTTCCTGCCACACATTTACATGGTGGCTTTGGCTATGCATAAAAGGTGCAAGTTTTTTCACATGCTAAGTCAACTACTTCATGCTAGTAGAACTTTGAAGTATAGACATGGCCCAGGTAATTTATGTGAAAGTGCAGTTTTCCTTTCACAAAGTAAATCTGTGCTGTACACAAGGGTATGTATTTGTTTAATGATTTCTATTTCGGTAATAGAAAGAGCAGTGAAGAAGCACAGAGAGAGAGACGGAGGATATCGGGTCTGCTGAATATGATGGAACCAAGTCTTCTGCAGTTCTATGTTTCCAGACAGTGGTTAAATAAATTCAAGACTTTTGCAGAGCCAGGACCAATTTCAAATAATGACTTTCTCTGTATGCATGGAGGTGAGAGTGTAACTGAGTATCATTTAAGAAGAATTTGTCTGTCAACGTGTAGCTATACAGGGATGTACACTTGTTTTAATTAAAGGAATTTGAATACAGTGAGTTCATATTATAACTTCTGTAACTTCTTAGGTAACTTAGAACTATAACTT
Organism: Burhinus bistriatus; assembly: GCA_013397275.1. NCBI lineage: Eukaryota > Metazoa > Chordata > Aves > Charadriiformes > Burhinidae > Burhinus > Burhinus bistriatus. The sequence continues at coordinate 453,135 of VYXH01000323.1, forward strand.
TTAAGTAAATTATTTCTCTCATTTTAGTAGCTGACTAGTTAGAAATGATACTCTGAAGTTCTAATTTTTTTTTTATTTGCACATTTGATTTTGTTTATAAGCTTTCTTGATTCTTAAGGAGGAACAGTTTGGCTTATCTGCTTGCTTATTAAACCATGTATATTCCCATTTTTAAAAATCCAGTCACTTTATCATCGTCCTTAATACTTTGGTCTGCCAATCTAAATCTTTTTCTCAGCTACATGCTTGAAGCAACAAGAAGTTTTGAAAGCTGCGGAACAAGAAGTTGGTCTCATGCAGAGTATCCAGTGCATAGCAGCGTGAAAATAGAGTAGTAATTCTGTATATTTTGTATAGGAGAGTAAAAAATTTTACTTTCTGCTAAGTCTTAATAAAAAAGAGAGAATTACATTAAGCAAAACATATTTGGGGAAATATCCATATTTGAGCGCTGACATTCCAAGAAATCACTACTATGTGGTGTTCTTATACCTATTCTCTAATAAAAGATACAGCTGCATTAGATTAGCAGTTAGAGGTGCTGCCCCTGTTGCTGAACCAAACTTTTAACATAAGAATATTGTGCCCCTGTAGCTATTTGCAGAGTGTGTACATGTGAGCTCTTGTGGCTGTGGCTTTCCTTTTGCAGGGTTACAGCAGATGAGTCTTGTATGAGTGCCCAAACTACTAGATTTTCCCTCTTCAAAATAATTCCTGCATAGCACGTGGCTGCTTACTGTGTGCTTTAACTCAGCGCTTCTAATTCTGCAAGCCCCCCTCTGTTTCTGCCTCCCTCAAAATTTCACTCCTTTCAAGCGTTCATGTTGTTTGAAGTAATTAAAAAAGGTCTACAGTAAATAAGTGAATTTTGAACAGTTAGCTGTGTTTACATGCATAAACAAAATATTTAATCACTTTTTAACATTTTAATTGTATACCTTAAGATGCAGTCAGCATCTAAAAAGGATTCTAGCTCGTTAATTTTAATCATTCATGTAGTTTGCTTCTGCTTTTTACAAACTTTTCAGCCTCATGAAAGACTAAAATTAGAGTGGTCTCTTTAAATACAGGAATATACTATACTGTGGTAAAACTTGTTTCATGTGATTTCTCTGAATTCATTGAAAGGTTGTGTTTTTATTTAGAGACCTCTAACATAGTCTCCTCCTCCCTGACACACCACACCACCACCCTCCCAATAAAATCTGCAAGTCTCTCCTTTTTTTTTTTTTAATTTTTTGTTGCTTTTGCAGGTGTTCCTCCACACAAAGCTAACTTCATAGAGGACCTAGTTGTAATGCTACCTCAAAATATATGGGATAATCTATATAGCAGGTAAGTTTTTTGTACTGTAACTGGAAAAAATTCAGTGATACGGTTTGAAGCAAGTACGTGCCAAGCAGCAACATCAGACTTTAGAATTAGTNGTTGCTTTTGCAGGTGTTCCTCCACACAAAGCTAACTTCATAGAGGACCTAGTTGTAATGCTACCTCAAAATATATGGGATAATCTATATAGCAGGTAAGTTTTTTGTACTGTAACTGGAAAAAATTCAGTGATACGGTTTGAAGCAAGTACGTGCCAAGCAGCAACATCAGACTTTAGAATTAGTGGCTCAGAAAATACATACATACACTCTAGGTACAAAGCTAAGTGAAGGGATTGCCAACGGCTGATTTATATAATTTGTGCAAAGTAGTGCTAAAAGCCCACATAAAGTACTGTGTTACTTGGATAATACTCGAGTATTAAACCAATAAACGTGTATGGTATGTACAAAGTGACACAAAGTAGGTCAGCAAAAGTACGCTTTGCAAGAGGTATTTTGAAAGAGCTCTCTGTATCAGCTTCCTGTTCTCTTGTTGGCTGGGGACAGTGTTTCTTTTATGTTGGCTTTGAATCCATAGCCTCAGTTGCCAGTACTGCTTCAAAATAACTTATATCTTAGTGTTCTGTATAACTACTCCACGCTTTTTAATGTAGGTCAGCTTTAAGTGCTTGCTTATAAAGGAGGGATTCTTACAAGATGTGTCTCCTTTCAAAGTTACAAGAAGCTGTAGAAGAGCTTTGCTGATGACCTTAAGCACTCTATATTGCACTTGCATTAAATATTTTTAGCTGTTAATTTCCTGCCACCTAAGCAATATAGCTAAAGGGTTGGGGGTTTTTTGTTTTAAAGTTTCAATGGCCACAAGTGAAAAATAGAAGCAATACTTTTTTCAGCTTATTTCCACTTTCCTAGATGTACTGAATTTTGCTTCCAACCAGCTGACAAGGGCATTATCCATTTTCTGCATGCAGAAATATTTCTTAAATCTGAAGGAAGATGTGTTTAAACTTCTCATTAATTTCCCTTCCTTTTAAAACTTTTTAACAAGATGTCAAACTTCATTTGTTTCATAGAAAGGTAGAAGTCCCAGAGATGATAGGGTCCTCCAGATTTTGAGAGTCCATCTGCTAGGTAGAAAAGAGGTATGAATTGTTATTGCTAAACATTTGTCTGTTCTGTCTGGCTTCTTGACTGACACATGCACCCTTCAACACAGAGTAGCTCTGAAGCAACCATGTTTTTGCTTTTTGTCTTGCTGTTATCTGGGAATTATGGGAGAGTACCATGGCTACAGTGGGTGAGAATTTAGGGTGAGGAAGCCAAATATGGTGGAAGCTGACTTTTACTGAGATACTATTAAGGAAAAGGAGAAATGCATCTAGGATGTCAATTGCCAATCCATGTAAGTCCCAAACACATTTATTTTGCTGGTCTCCTGGCACTAGTCCTATTCAATTCCACTTACTTTGGGGTCAGAGTTGCTTCAAGATGGTATAGTATAATCCATACTTGACCTATTTCAGTTAAAAACTTGTGAACAGATCAGTGCAGTTTTAAGACAAAATGTCATCTTCAGAGGTACAATTGAAGTGGTAGGTGACCATTTTATGAAACATGTCTTTAAGTGGGGATGATTGAGTATATATCAAAAAACTTGGATGTACAAGTGCTGTTGTACTGAAATAATGCTTTCATTTTCAGTTAGAATATAACACTTCTGTATTTGGGGGGAAAGAAAAGGAAAATATGGAGGGGAGGGTCATGGAGAATAACTCTTTAAGAACAAAACAATAAACAAGTTTAGAGGCTGGTGTCAGGGAGGTGGCAAACTGCTGAAGAGCCTGCAACGGAATGGAGGAACATGTTTAAGATAGAACTGCCTGGAACATTTCCATAAGCTGTTTCTTAGAGGCCTTTAATAAAATCACACATGGTGTATATATAACAGAACACTTGCGCACTGACATGTTCTTCCCATAGTAACACCTTTTGAAGTATGTGATACAGCAGTTTGAGATGGTTTGTACTGGCTTTAGGCAGTCAGAACTTGGAAGATGGTTGTGTCTTTGGATGGGCTACAAAATACTACTAGGAAAATAAATGATGACATTTGTGGATCAGTGTGACTGGCATATATCAGGCTTCTGTGACACATAAGAAGCTAACACAATGTCTACAGGTTCATGATCTTTTTACATGGTATTTTCCACAAGGTTAATGGTGTTTTACTTCTACTGCAGGTATGGAGGAGGACCAGCTGTTAACCATCTGTATGTTTGTCACACCTGTCAAATAGAGGCTGAAAGAACTGAAAAAAGAAGGAAAAATGAATTGGAAATGTTTATTCGGGTAAAAAAGTAAACACTTATTCATTCTGCTTTTTGACATCACCTGATATTCATGACTTGACCCAAGGGGTTACCGGAAGTGCATAGGTGATTCCTGTAACAAATGGACTTTATTAAATATCTGTATACCTATATAGAATCCCTTCTTCCCTGTTGGCAGCAGTAACGTTCTTGTGAGATCCCAGATAACTACTTATATGGAAAGGTATTTAGAGAAAATATTTAATGTATTTCTTAAATTGCCTTTTTATAGTGTGGAAACAGAGTGCACCCACATGAGCAGTAGTTCTTCACTGCCAGTGATCTGTTCTGTGCAATCTGATAAGGCTTAAGTGCAATAATACTGTGTCAGCAAAAAGTTAATCATAATCTTTGGTTCTAATTTTAAAAATATCATTAGAGACATAAACAAACATAAATAATTCAGTACGAAAACCTTAGTATTGTAATGAATCTGTAAAATTAATATCAAGCAGCTACTATATTTTCCATGAGTTAAGAGATTACGGGCATGAGTCTGAATTGTAACATAACTGTTAGTAATGACTTTGTAATTCTTAAACCAAAAATGTGTTTTGAAGTTTTCAGTGAAAATAAATGCAGGGATATTGGAGTCCCATTTCTGCTATCTTAATTCATGAGAGGGAGAAAAACAGAATTGCAGCTGTTCTTTCAGTTCTGTCCGTGCTTTAATCACACTTCAGATTGTGTCAGCTTTTCTGTATTTTAACTGCTACTTGACCTTTTTAGTAATTGATTTTTCTTCAGTCTGGGTCACAACTGGATAATAATTAATATTAAAAACATTGAGTCAACCTCATTTCCTTTAGCGATCAGTATTTTTCCAGTATAAACAATGATTCTATGTGCACTGTTGTGCAAATTGTTATTGGTTAGCAGACAGAAAATTCTGTTACCCTCTGTAAAGATTGCTTTAGGGAATGATTGCAAAACTTATTCTATCTGAAACCTTAAGAAGTTGTGTTGATGCCTTAGGTTCGTGGCTTCAAGAGGGAAGTATAGCTATATTATTACAGAGCTAAAAGATCATGGTTTTAAAGGTTTAAGTGACTTTTAGCATGTTTCTTAATAACATTATGAAAAGATCTGTAGTCTCTGAAAAAGAATAAAATGTTAAACTTCCTAAAATCTTAATTATAAAAAAAATTTTTTTACAACAATAGAAACAAATTTAGTTAAGTACAACTGAGACTCTTTACTCAACTGGTTTTTGTAATTTATACAGTCACTTACATTGCCTTGCAATAGAAACTCAGAAAACCAGGATGTGACTTTTATTTTCTTTTTTAAAAATTCTAGACTATTAGGAACAAAAAATATTTTGTGGGTTTTAAACTGAAGCAAAGAAAATTCATGAAAAGTCCCAGTGCATTAGTTCCCCGTGCCTTGCTTGGAATCATACTGGCATCTGGTCAGAGTATTAGGGGGGAAAAAACAAACGTAAATGAAGATATACTTCATCACACAAAGAACCTCCCATAAAATTATGGAGCAAACCTTTCAAAACACTTTTACTTTACAAAAAGTTTTCTGCTTTCTTTTGTTACTTGAAAGTTCAGCCTTCACAGTAATTCTCTAGTAGTGTTTGATGGGTAAGCACTTGTGCTTAAGAAGAACTTGTTGCTGTTTTCAGGAAAAAATAAATAAATTCTCAAGTAAAGAATAAATCATCTTTTAATATGGAGGCTACCACTACATCAAAATCTCACCTCAGGAATTCACCAGGTGTTTACTGTTCTGATGGTCAGTAGTTCTCTAAAAAGTTCTGTAGCTGTTAATAATTAGAGTGGTTAAAAGAATTTGGTATTTTAAAGGTGGGGGGGGAAAAAGGGGGCAGAAAAATGTGGTTTTGTTTTCCTTTCAGCTTAATAGAGCATTCCAAGAAGAAGAATCTCCATCAACGTTTTACTGCATCAGTATGCAATGGTTCAGAGAATGGGAAGGATTTGTAAAGGGTAAAGACAGTGGTAAGTTGTGCTCCATTTCAAAATATGGGTAGCCCTTTCTTTTTTGTTGTCACATAGTGGTACCCTTTAAGTAAATTGTTTCTGCTTTGGTAGAATGCTGTAGGAAAAACAGATAGAGAAGGCAACAAAACCTTTTAAAAGGAACATCCAATACGCATGTTTTATAGGCTACAAATATATCCAGGAACCAAATTACGGAATAAAGTGAAAAAAATTCACAAGAATGGATAATGGAACAGCTGTGGAGAGAATGTTGCTTGTTTGCAGGGGGTTTGCCGTTAGCAGCAGCAGGAAAATTGGATCTAAGTACAAGGGGGAATGGATTTTGCTGTGCAAACTGACAGATAATGCTACAGCTTCTGGAGGAAAGGTGACCTCACTAGCACAACCTAAACTTATAGATAACTGAGTAACAACTATAATAATATCACTTTAGCCTACTTTAGGTGCCTCTCAAGTTTTGAAATGGAAACACCAATAAAATGTGCTACAATCTTGTCTGATTCTGCTCTAAGACAACTTTGCTAGGGGTAAGAATTAGGATTAATTTGTGTTTTACATTGCTTGAAGACTTAGTGTAATCATGAATGCTTTGAAAAACTTGCTCTTAATTAAAATTCTGATTAGCTTTTAACAACTTAGAACATACTGTTAAGCAGTACAAAAACAAGCAGTAAACAAACAAGCTATTTCTCCTTCCATTTGAAAATGGAACTTCCAACCTGCCATTTGTTTTCAGCTCTCCTGATTTTTATCATTTTTCTGTCACACTTAGATCCTCCTGGTCCTATTGATAACGCTAAGATTGCAGTAACAAAATGTGGAAATGCTGTGCTAAAACAAGGTAGGTGTCCAATATTGCTGCTGCTTTGGGCTCCTTATGATGTATTTGCTGAAGTTTGGAAAATTTATTATGAATTCTTTTTTTTAACTGTTATCATAAAATGGTAATTCATAGTGAATCTGTACGGTGCCCATTTTGGAGAGACCAGCTTATTCTTAAAATAAAGAATTAGTATCTGTAATAGACTGATCCAAGTGCAGATAAGAGCGTAGAAGGAGGTGCAGAATAACTTTAAAATTATGGAAGTGTTCTTTGGCTTTCTGTCATTTGTTTTGATTTAATTTTTTTTAAACGTAAAGTGGGAGATGCTTGGCTTTTAGACTGTGTCATATATCTCTATGTAGTTATTTGAATCTTGAAGCCTAATTTGAATTGAGAGCTACTTCTGACAGAAGGAAATAACCACAGTAAGTAAATGCTGTTGCTTATTTTTCTGCAAGTTATTTGCCACTGTACATTGCAAAAATTTCTGTAACATGCAAAGAAACAGATTTCTTTGTTATTCTTCACAGTGAGATGCTTAATACCTTTTATTTGAAATTTGTGGGTACAGAAAAAAAATTCTAATATGGCTTGCTTTATGAAGATCTTAGACTTGTTATAAAAATTTAAATTCCTTGTAGCTCAGCTTAAAAAAAAAAAAAAATTGCAGTATTAAGACTAACCTTTATTTAACTGGATTTTTTCCCAATTTAACTTTTAACTGCAGCATACAGTGGACCTACCAGTCAGAGTTCACTGGAGGCCACTAGGCCCTGCATAAACCTCACCAATTGTAAAATGTCAAGAGTGTATTTAAAAAAGAATGAGTTCTTGCACTCGTGAGTTTTGCAGTACGTTTTAATGATTTAAGTGCTCATGTAGAATTCAAATACAAGGTATAAAGCAACTGACTGACTTGTAGCAAAAAGAAAAAAATCATTTTAGAATCAATAATTGATAGCAAATTAGCCAGTTGTTGACTTAACTTCAGCTACATTGATTCAAATTAGAACTTGGGTAGACATGAAGATGAATAGGCTGTGGAAAATTTCTCTCAAGTCGTGAGAGAAGAGGTGGGAGTGCCACTAAATAGTGTATAGTATTGCATATTTCTGTGATCCAGTGGTCCTGATCCCAGTGAATTAGATCAGTGCCTGTTCAGTTAAACCTGATCATTAGAAGAGTTGGAATTTGGGTATGGGAGTGAAGATCCACTCCTATGCCTACAGAGATGGAGTTGTTTTTTGAGTACCTGAACCTAAATGAGTAAAACTGAGGCATAACATTATTGGTACTGGCACAGCATCTGCGTCATGACTTCCAGATGAAGCTTTGCATGATTGAGTTAGCGTAGATAAACAAATGTGCAGCTCTTCGTACCCTTCCTCTTTGGAAACCTTTTATACATACAGTACAGTAGTGGGCCCACTGGAGCAGGTGGTAAGGACAGAAGTATAGGAGGTAGGGGGAGAGTCCCATTGTTATGGTGCCTTTTTTTTAAGTAGAAGGGTGCTGAAATTAGACTTAACAAGACAGATTAATAGTATCTACTAAGGATATTGGGGGAAACTTGCTGCAGGGCAGGTTTTTAATCAGTTGCCTAAAGAAGAAGAGTTTATTCCGGTAGAATAGAAATTTGTCCTCTCTGCCTAGGTTAGTGTGAAGAAATCACATCAGCTGTATCAGAGAAGATCCTTGTGTTAAAACCTAGAGGGGCGATGTGCTGATGCTCTCTTGCCCTTTGCCACTATAAAAGGTTATGGAAAATCGTAAATTATTGTTGGATGCAGACCTGAGACAGGAGAGGGACCTCTAGCTAGAGGAATGGAATGATAAGCAAAGACTTCAATCAGTGAATGAAAAGAAATCAGGCTGACCCATCAGTGCTACACACAAGGAGAATTAGTGGGGCTGTTAATGTCCTAATAGTGGTTTCTCTCTGGGGTTCTGAGAATTTCACTGTGGTTCTCGTGCTTTTATTCTTTACTATCAATATTAATTTCTTTGATGAAACAAGAATCTTGACTCCTTGAATTTTACTGTGTAATTGATGGGACTGTATGTCCTTATATTAATGTGAATCTTTGTTTCCTGTGTGCCAAGAGCTACCAGTTGTCATCTTGATTCATAAATATCAGATAAGATGTTTATCATAGAACCTTCCTGTGTTTTATGCTTGTGGTGTGTTAAGTACTGTATAGTTTAGAGCAGGTAGTTGTAAGAATTAAGAAGTATAAAGTTAACACAAAGTATGTCTTTGGGTTTGGCCATTGGTGCAAGATAAAGCACAAATTCCTCTTATGTTTTTAATCTATGTTATTTTTTTCTTTTTCTATCTGTTATGGACTTCAAAGAAATCATGAAAGAATTATTCTAAATAGTAATTAAAATTTTAAAAATGTTTTCAGGTGCAGATTCTGGACAAATATCTGAAGAAACATGGAACTTCCTTCAGTCAATCTATGGTGGAGGTCCAGAGATTATCCTCAGACCACCTGTTCCTCCAGTAGAACCTGATGTCTTGCAAGCAGAGGAGAAGATTGAATTAGAAACTCATGGCCTGTAGCTATTGAGAAAAAGATGAACTTGTAAGGAATCCAGCTTCCTTACAAAATGCCCAAAATACATTCCTGTAAGTTTTATTCTCTTATGTCTGTTGGAGGCACAGCTCACTGGGCATTACATTAACTACAGAATAGTAAGTTGAAATAGGTACTACAATTTGTTTAAATAGAGGCTGTTTCTCTGTTTTGGAAGGCATGTGGTTTGTACATTTTGGAGTGTTTGGTCAATGGAAAAAAAAAGTAATTTCTGAACTTTTTGGCATAAGTCAAAATCCTATTATATCCTTGGACTTGAAAAATGGGGACAAATTTTAGGCATGTTCAATAACCCTTCTGATTACTGACTGGGCTTCTGATATCTACAAACTTTTGCCTGTCTTAATTGTACAGTCTTGACAAGCCTAGGTATATGTGGAGTATATTTTAAATGGATTTGCAATCAATGATAAAGAAAAAGGATTTTAATTTCCTAAATGCTCAGGAAAAAAAATCTCACTTATTTTGCACTGTAAGTATATGAAATGGGTAGTATATAACATCCAAATACTTACTGTATTTGAATGGATCAAACATTAGTGTACACTGAATATTGTTTTAGTCAGCAAATGTCATAACTTATTACCTACTAAATTTTACATCTGATTATAGTCTTCTGTAACTCTACAAACCTGGCTAGCATCTTTAATAGTATATGTGTCAAAAAGATTTAGTCTTCTCTAGGGTAATGTTTGAGAGCATGAAGTGTGAAATGTAAAATGATTATGGATATGAGTGATATAAATTTCAGAAATTAAATTGTCTGGTCTCTTGAATTACATTCATAAACAGTTCCATTTGAAGGATTTTATTATATTGTTAAAAATTTTCATTGGCATGATGACTTATAATGTCAGAAGCTGGATAAAATGTATATATTGCAAAACTTTACTGAATGATTCATACTGGAATGCAGACTGGCACTTGCTCTTGTTTTTGCCTGATATTGTTACCAAATAAGCAGCATTATTCAAGCCTGGATCAATAATAAAAAAATAAATTAAACTGTGGAAGAAGAGGGGGGAAAAAGCTTTCTTAAACATTTTTCATTTATTACATCAATCCAAAAATTTTTGAAGTAATGCTGTGGTACTGCTGTCACACCCATATAACTGTATGTCTTGACCACTTTCTGTTTAGACAACGATGTTGACAGTAGTAGCTCCAAAGTAAGAAAATGCTGACATAACATTCTTCTGGATAATTTTATATCTAGTATAAAATCAGACTGGTTTTGAAGTTTGTAAAGCACTTAAAGCTGTTCTGGTTAAAAAGCCACCTACGAATCCTAGAGAAAGTGTCCTCTAACCTTGAGTCCTTGCTAATGTGCCGTGTAGGAGGAGTCAGTTCTGTCTGAATGTAATCACAGCGTTTTCCTCAGCCTACCTGAGAAGAGTTAGAGCTAAAAACACAGCAGTGCAGATAAGAGGGGTCAATGGACAGCAGGATGAAGCCAATGATTATATGAGTGGTGCTTAAGGAAAACATTTTTCAATTTTAAACTGTATCTCAGTAACTCTTGGCCAGCCTCTTAAGTTTCTGAACTTGTATGTAAGTGTTCTTTAAATTCCAGAGGAGGTCATGGGACAGCGGCAGCTGATAAGCCTTGCATGTACATAGGTGTAAATGTAAAAAAACAGAGCAGAGACTCTTCATGTCTGACAATGCATTTGGACAATTTTATATTAGTAGATAAGGCAACTTGAAGTTAGTATCATGGAATCACAGAATTTT
>VYXH01000325.1:0-27500 GCA_013397275.1 Burhinus bistriatus
ATGCCCTGCTTACAAGCTGAAGGGCAGGGGACATGGAGGAATAGTTTCCAACTATAAACCCCTACAGTACAGTCTCTCCTAGTTAGAATGGAGATGTAGACCTTCCGTTCAATAGAGAACCATTATTTTACTGTGATGTGCCAATCTATGAGTGCTGGCTCTATAGCTATAAGCAAGTGTTACATACCGCTTTTGTGCTCTTTCCACCCAGTACCCTAGCAGCTGTGCATTTAAAAAAAAAAAAAAATGTTCTTTACTTGATAGCAATTAATGTAGCAGATACATGACATCCAAAATTTGACATTAATAATTCTTAAGTAGGGAACCAATTTTTGAAGGGAAATTTTTTCCCAGGGAAAACTGTAGAAGTTTGTATTTTTATATTTCGCCTTTGCTCTGGTTTATCATTCCCCAATTTGTGCAGTCAATCTGTATGATAAGTCTGCACAAATGCAGAAAGCAGAAACAGCTCATGGTGCAGAAAGCAGACAGGCATAATTGCCAAAAGGTATGAATTTTTGAAATTAGACAAAATTCTAATGAAGAGTGGAAGGTGCCTCTATCTGGGTTCCCAGGCCACTTCTTTGGATAGAGTTAGTTAATAAAAGTATTCTGAATACCAGGCTTAAGCTTTCCTTATTCCAACTGAAAGAGCTGCACTTCAGCTCTCCTTAAACTCTGGATTCAACAAAGAATAGTAACGCTTTGAGGCTGAAAATCTCTAAAACCACTCAGTGCCAACTTTAACAGGAGGAGAATTAGGTCAACAGTAAAATTCAGTCCTCCAGGAACAGAGTTGAACCATCCAGTTCAGCACAGAAGAAATTCTCACCATGTATTTCCATATCTGTAAAGTACCTTGGGATTTGTAAACAGTAAAACAAAATAAAAAATAAAAAAAAATTGTTTCCAAATATTGTTGTAGAGCAGAAAACTCTATCCTATTGGAGAAGCAAAAAAGAGATTGAGCCTCCCTCACAGTTACATATTAAAGTGCATCTTTTCAAGTACCACAAACTTGATGGGAGAGAAGATTTGAAGTTGCAAGTATTCAGAAGAACTGTTGTTTCAAACCTCTTTCCTTGGACATCTCTTGGGCCACTTCCACTGTAGCCTAAGCTATGGCTTACTGCAGCATTCAAACCTCGGTAACTGATCAGCCTGGGGTGGGAAAGAGAAAGCTACAGAAGCTGTGAGGTTGTGTTAGCAAGCAGAGAGCAAAACTCTTGCCCTATTTCTTATGCACCTTCAAGAAGCAAAAAAAAAAAAGGGAAGAAGGGCAAAGAGTAAAGAAAAGAAGAAACCCAAATCACATTGGTTCAGTCAGGTATTTAAAATGGGTTTTCTTTAATTAGCTGAACTGTAATACAAATTAAAACTGAATTTCTTGTTCACAATATATTCATTGGAGGGGAGGGGATGCAGCTGGCTATCTCCAGAGCAGTTCAAGCTAAAGCAGACTCAGTTCTGCAGGACTGAACAGAAGCCAGTTTCTATCCTTCTCAAAAGACTGAAAAGCAACTTGGCAGCAGAGAGTCTGACTGCAAGCTCCATCTCAGAAATACTTAGGAAGCACGACAAACCTGTGGCGATTGTGACTGAACTCATTAAAATCACTACAGATTATTTAAAGCCCTCATGCCTGACATTCAGGTCCTTTATTACACTTTAAATGCCTAGGAAAAGAAGCTAGGGCAGAAATGAGGGCTGTAATACTGCAGCTGATCGCTAAGTGACCAGTAAAAGGAGTTTGGTGCCACATGGTATTTTTGGCATGAAACGTTAAACAGGATTGATTGTAGAATTTCACTTTGTTTTTGAAATCTTTTGCTTTCCAATGACAGAACTGTTGATATAAATGCCTAAGCCCAGCTTTCAGTCTGGATAATGACCAGAAGCAAAGTAATCAGATCTCTTGGATCAGTGTCTGTTTCATGATATGAGGTAAGATTAATAGTTTCATGCTGATTTGCCATTTCCTAGAGTGGTGTTAAATTACAAATTTATGGGAGGGTGGGGAGGAATGTGTGCTGTATGAAACTCTTAGAAAAGGGCAAAACCAAAGCACAGTTATCATAAGATAAAACCATAAAACAATCACAGCCCTTGGGGGCCCAGAAGCTCTGTGCAGCCTCTCATGTGTCAGATCATCATAGGGTGCCTGGTTATTTTACGATAAGATTATCTAATGTTCATCTCACCACTAGAATTGTCTGCAATAAAAATGTTACCAACTTTCTAATTTTAATTACTGGGTTCCTGAAGATAACTACTTCAATTCTGTTTAAAAAAAACAAACACTCCCCACGGTTTCTCTGAAGCTGGGAGTACTTCAAATATCAAACTTGCGGATTGGATGACTTTCAATGTCTTTAAATTCTCTGATTATTAACTCCCCTCTTCCCTCCTATTTTCACCTATTCATCCTGACACAGGGCAGTATTCTATACATATAGGATAACACAATTTCTTCCATTTCATTTCACAAACTACACCCCAAAAATGCCAAATACCTTAAAAGAAATCCATAATGCATCTATAAGTATGCATTCTTGAAATAATGCAGAAGGGGAAAAATTATTTCCTACCTCAACATAATGACCTTAGGATTACCTAGCAGAAGTGGCAACCACCACTGTAACAACTTGAACCACAGAAGCCTACAAGCGGATTCCCTGGATGAGGTTTCTGTTCACCAGTTTCTTTAGAACTCACCACTAGCTTACGGAAGAGATAATCTCAGGTGTTAGTTACATCAACCAGTGTTGTAACACAAACACACCCTTCCTTGCATTCTCATACCTGTAAAGCTATTTTTAGCAAATATCTTCCTCCCACTATTCAATGCACCGTAGCAAATGACTGCAGAGCCATACAAGCTATTTATTGTCATAGGACTCCAACTGCAGACAAGGAATTTCAAGAGGAGATATCATGGAAAAACCCTTTAGGGAAACAGTATTCAGGGGCAGTGGGGGATGAGGTTCCTCAGGAACAAAAAGGAAGTGCAACATTAAATAGGAGAAAAAAAAAAACAAGCAGGAGAACCCAGGCAATTTCAAGAACCTCCTACTGTATCACAAAGCAGCTTGATCTGGTCCAAAACCACACTCTCCCCAGGGACCCAAGTTAACTCATTGCTAGTCCACAGTTTGGGTCTGACTATGTTTTTAATCAAACCTTATTACAATCAAACTAAGGACATCATGTTACAACAGAGGGATACAGAACAAGTCTCTTACAAGAGCTGTAATGTGGTAAAAACCAAATAACTATGTCCTAATCACACTGTCATTGGATATTATGCTAAATTGTAACTTTCCGTAGATGCAACTACAGAATAAGAACAGTTGAAGACAATTTAAAGAACATACTTGTCGTGTTACTTACCAGTATGATACAATTTGCTTATACATCAGTTATTTTATATATGCATACATAATCTATTGTCTGCATTTCTCTTGTGCTTTTAGCATAAAAATGGTTAGAGAAAAATCTAGATGTATATTTCTCCTGAGTTCACCAGTTCCTGCTGTTTGTTTCTCACCTGAAGTCATAATCCTGTCTTTGACATCATAATCATTTGCACAGCCACCAATTGAGATGTCACAAATGGAGGATTATGGCCAGGTGGGGAATAAGCAGCAGGAGCAGATGAACTCCTAAGAAACAAAAATCTTGTTTTCATGCAAATGTCCTTCATAATAGAGAACAAAAGAACAAAGGAAGAAAAATACAATGGAGAGAAAATACTAGAAGCTGGATTGTTTCTAAATACATGATCTCCCTGAAGTTTCGTCCAAGGAGTCAGCTGCTGATTAACAACTGCATAAATCATTACAAAAATAAAACAAAACTTGACATCTGACGATCAAACCTCCCCCATTGCCACCACCACACATACACACACAGTTTTCTACTTAACATGAAATCAGAAGAAATACTAGGCACTTTGAGAGGACTTGCAACCTTTAGAGGTATTTATATAAATTATGCCTGAATATTCCTGGCAGTAACTAAGCACTGTTATCCTTGTTCTACAGATGAAGACAATGAGGTCAAGAAATACAAGGGACTTCCCTGAATCTTAGTCACAGTCAGATTGCTCAAGCCCAGCACACCTGACACATATATTAAAAAATTCAAGGCTGAAGTAGTCCAAATTTTGGAGGAACAGAAAACCCATAGCTCCAGTTACAGTCCTATGGGAAGCTGTTACAGAAGGGCTACTCTGGGTTAGCAGTTCCAAAGAGTTAAGAGAATTATGAACAATTTTGATATTTAAAAAATCATTCATAAATTAATCTGTCTGAAATTGATTCTAGCTATCAATCTGAATGCCAATAAGCAGTCACTGAAAAAAAAAAAAAAATCAAAACTGCAATCCAGATCCAAAACAACAGAATCTTTATATGTAAAGAGAAATCCAATCAGCTACACTGATATCACTCACACTGTAATGTTGCTGCAAAAACCATCTACCAGAAATTCTTCTGGTTCCATTTCTAGTCTCTCCTTTTATTCAGCTTTGGATAAGCAGTGCTAAATTGTAAATTTAAATTTAAAAGGTTAAATTGCCATGTTCTTGCTGCTATACCCATATCAGCAAAAAAAATCAGTGTTTCTGTAGCAGTCTAATTAATAAATATAAGAAATTTATTTCTGGAATGAGTGAAAAACCGTGGTGCTTCACATACTTGTGTTCTGCCTCACTATTGCCTGCGATGATGCTCAACGTGTGCCATTAAATGTGTCAGCATAGATAGCCTACAGCTCAAACAATTCCATCATCTGCCTGTGTTCCAGTTCCCATAGTCTTCTGGACACATCCTGTCCAGATCTTGTTACAGCATAGCAGTTGTGGCAGATCATTTCCTCAGCAGTAAAGCAGGGGAGGAACCTTAGCGTAAAAATTATTCACTCTGTCCTCTTATTTTTTTCTCTTCTCCAATACATGGTGCTCAAGTATCAGGACTATTTCAAGTTCATTTGAATTGTCCAAACAGTGTCCCTGTAAATAAATGTGCCATTTGACAAAGGAGTTAATTCAGTAGAAAAAACTTCTTGGCTTTGCCAATAACCACGTTGTATTGTGGAAGCAACCCCCCCCCCCGCTTTCCTCCAAATCTGAAACAAATACAAGCAGAGTTATAAACAGCATTTTAAATACTAACAGGCACGAGAGCAGACTGCTAACAACACATAATAGTCAGGATATCTGTACAACACAATTATACTTGAAAAAAATCTAAGCGCTATATATGACATTTATTCCTGACTTCAAGTAAATGAGTTGCTGAATAACTTGAGGCTAACCTAGGATTTTATACTTGATGGACAAGCACCTAAATATCCTAACTAGATATTAACCAAACTGTAATTGCTCTCAAGTTGTATTAACTTTGAAATCTGCTGTTTCCATTTCAGACCTCAAAAAAAGTTTGGCTGCCCAGAACCTTATTAATTTTCCCACGCATACCAGTCCAGTTTAATAAAAGATACTACGTCTACCTAGAAATTTTTTTGTGCATTTGCTTTTGTACCAATGCTGTATTTTTTTAAATAGAAGCTTGATTCATTTTAAACCCGCCACTTTCAGAGTCCAGCTGGTAAAACAATGTTTTGTTCTTGTACAAATATATGTATTAGGTATTAATAAGGCTGATAATCTATATTCAGAAAGCAGATATGGATATTTATGAATAACCTAAAGAAAATTGCTTTACAGAAAATACATTTAAATTCCTCTCTTCATTTTTTGTAAAGGATGACAGGCAGTTTGTTACACTAGTAAACACTCTGAAGGTGCAAGGTGACGTTTAACTGCGTTCATATCTCTTATTGATGGCAGTTACCACACTCACAAAACTTTTTCTATTCATACCAAAAGCAACAGACATACAAGAACACGGTCAAGTTAAAAGCTGGTTGCAAGCAGTGTCAAAGTCATACTTTCATCTCACCTGTACTGCAGCTTCTCATCTAATGGGAAAACACTGATACTGTAACTTTCACTTCTCTAAGAATTTACAAACTGCACTGGAAGCAAAAGTTCTATCACTTTGGAGAGAGCAACATTGTGTTCGTATTGAATCTTCACTTTTAGGTGGAGGGATCACAGGGTGGAATCAATTCTACACTAAATATACATCCAAAACCTGTATTTCCTTTGTAATCTGAGCAGCACCTGTGCTGAGAATTAAGCACTGAGAATTCCAAGACACAGCCTCTAGATAACACAGTGCAGCACTGGATAATGGATACTCTAGGAAGAGGCTGATTGAAAAATGCCAGTTGAACTATTTCAACAACAAGGAGACACTAAACCTTTAAGAATGAAAAAACATCCCATTAGAAATGTAAGTGACCAACTACATTGTACTTTGTTCAAGGTAAAAAGAACAGAAGATGCAAAACCATACTTGCGAAACCAAGGACAGAAGGCCAATTCAACCACACCTGTACGTAGTCTAACGCAGCAGCATTTCATTCCTAGAGGCCATTGGTGTCGGCTGTTCAAGAGAAAAAGTCTGCTAGGTAACAGTATAACCGATGTGCCTCCCAGCCAAAAATCCTTGCTATTATAAAACTGATTGCTAAGCAGGGCTTTAAATAAAGTTTGGAAGTGAAATGCTCTCAAATGTTAGCCTGTGATTTCTGAAATTAGAGGTCAACTCTATTACCCCTTGATGCTTGACTTCTGAAATTCCTTAAAATATGGCACTTGCTTCCCATTTTCAGGAACGCACCTCATGCAGTCAAGCGTATGGAGTCAATAAAGGTGTCTCTTCATCTGCCATCTGAAGCTTTATTTTTCTCACTTACAAATTACAACTGGTTTTAGTAATAGCAATCCCTGCACACATTTGAAATGCACTTCCATTTTCCACATTGCAGAGCTATATGGCTTAGTAAATACATGCAATTTAGGTTCAAAACCATAGCTCCAGGCACTACATATCAAGAATTTTACATTACTGAAAATTAATGCCTTTTTTGCATATGCTTGAGCAATAAATTAAAAAGCTATGTCTTATATGTATCAATTGGGACTTTCTTAGCCTTCATTTTAAAAAAGAATCATGCGTACAGAGTTGTATTTCAGTTTCTTCTCTGGGCTTTTAATAAGAGAATATGAATTTATTTCAATTCATCAAAAGCAACTAACTAGACTTTAAGAGTCTCATATTTTGTACTGAAATTGGTATGTGTTCAGCTGCATCAGTATCAACCTCTGAATTCAATTCTCCAACTGAAAAAAACTGGCACTTGTGTGTACTGTATTCATGGCAGTACCCAAGTAGAAAAAGCAAAGTAATACTCAGAATTTCTTTTAGCACAGAAAACTACGGTCCCCATATCAGAGTTGGGCAGAAAATAAATGAGGTTATGATAATTGCTGGAAGGAGGGCACAAGGGCTAAATAGTGTTTTGAAACTGTTCTCTCTTGGAGAGCTCTGTTCCATCCCAAAATCTCCACTATCCCATGTACATGGAATGGAAACACTTCCCTCCTGGCACTGCCTGCTCAAGGCAGCAGGAGACTAAGGAGTTATGAGGGTTTTTCTTAGGCCACATGCTTAGAGACATGGTTTAGCGGCAGACCTGGTAGAGCAGGGTCTCTAGATGGTTGGACTAGATGATCTTAAAGGTCTTTTCCAACCTAAATGATTCTACAATTCTATGATTCTAAGAGGAAACTCAGAACAGATAACTAGAATTGAGCTTTTCCTTCAAAGTTTACCTTTCAGGCCCCTTGACTGCTCTTGCCTCACCTCAGCTTACTACCAGAATCGTCCCTCTGCTTACTTTTACCCCATCTGTGATAAGCAGCAAAATAGCAGAAAATGGGCAAGTTTTGTCTAAGCTTCAACCACAGAGCCTGTTTAGCAGCTACATTTTAGCTTGGCTTTTATCCAGTATGTGTTCTTGTAGACTGTGCTCCATAGCTACTGTCTGGCTACCTATAGCAATACACATGCACATTTATCGACTCCCTAATCTTTACATGTGGATTCCTGCCATTGTCTGGAGCTAGTCCATCTCCCAAGTGACATTTGTTCTAGGCATTTGGTTTATATTTCACAATTAATCCTGCCTGACTTCGCTGAACAAAAGGTCTTTTTTCATCAGTTTCTAAGCATCACTCAGTATTACTCAACATTATTTCTTCCTATTTAAAAGCTTCTGAAATACATTAGTTTCTCTGCAGTTGCTTCATCTAACATCGCTTAGGTCCACACCTACCACCACTCCCTTCAAAATACGTGCATATCCATACCAGTTTATGACTATCCGTAGCTGTTTGTGACTTGAACCTTTGGACAAGCCAAAGATAATCTGGCTCAACAGTTTGCTAGGAATATAAAACTGCCGCAGCGGGACAGAGCAAGCATCAGCCCAGCTGAGTAGCTCATGTTGAGCCTGGTGCCTCTCAGCAGCCCCAATGACAACAACAAGGAGGAGTTGCTCTTCGTGTAGAGGTACCACCACCCAGGGGACTGCCCACAGTTCCCACGTGGTCTGCCAGTCACCCCAAAAGAGTGATGCTGGGATGAACTATGGAACTTTGAAAATATTGTCTATTTTATATAACTGAAGAGAAAAAAAAAAAAAGACATAAAACCCCAACTTCAGTGGGGCTTCGGACTCTGGAGAACGAGTTACATTTCCTGCCCAGATGACAGACTGCACATGGGATCCTATGCAAGTCATTTAATCTCATCTGGTCAATTTTTTTTTTTTTTTTTTTCTGGACAAAACTATGGCTATTACTGAATGCTCATTGAAGGTGCATAAGAAATAGGGCAAGAGTTTTGCTCTCTGCTTGCTAACACAACCTCACAGCTTCTGTAACTTTCTCTTTCCCACCCCAGGCTGATCAATTGCCGAGGTCTGAATGCTGCAGTAAGCCATTGCTTAGGCTACAGTGAAAGTGGCCCAAGAGATGGCCAAGGAAAGAGGTTTGAAACAATTATTGGTTCTTACTCCTCTCACATCCCCTCAGGCACCACATACAGCCCCCCACAATACAGAAAGAGGAGCCTAGAGCCAATTTAACCCAGCTCACTGGGATGCCAGGCCAGGCTACAGAAGACCCAAGGACAGAGAGGCTTCATCCTGAGAATCAGCAAGCTGTCTCAAAACCCACCTAAAACAAACATCGCTAAAACAGACCAAATTTGGGACATGTCTTTTATTTTCACCATACATTAACCATAAAGAAGATAGAATTGGAAATTAAGTTCTTCCTCCTTCAGTATCTTACTTGCTGGCATCAGAATACGCCTCTGCTCCAAACTCAGATTTAAACTTGGGTATATTGTGCTTCAGAAAGTAAAACTAATGTAGAAAAGATCAAAAAGAACTTTCAACGTGCTATCTAATACAACAGTTTTTGCCTCTCAAGTAAAGACAAAAGAGGTGATTCAATCAGCCAGTGGTGAGGGGAATCTATTAGCTTATTTTCCTGTGCATTATTAGGAATTATACCAAGTGATTTCAGGGAATTCCACTAATTTTAAAGTGTGTTATTTCATAAAAGCAACAAAAATAATTACATAAATGGGAAGAATCTGAAAATAAGTATCATCTTCCACTTTATAAGGGCAATGAGTGAGCCAGGCCACCTGTTTATAAAGACAGACCTAAAAAATTAGAAATATTTTTAGAAAGAAAAATTTAATCCACTAATGTTTGAAAGGAGTACATACAACTTGTATACAAGCCAAGTTCAAATTAAAGTTTGGGGTTTGGGTTTGGTTTCGTTCGTTTTTTTTGTTTTGTTTATTTTTTTAAACCTTCATATTACAAAACCCATAGAGATGTATTTTGCTTGTGTTTTTCCAGCAGTGGAAACTCCCTAGAACTGGAGTGGTGCCAGAACCCTCTGTTCCCGCAAGGTTTGATCTCAGCAATGGGAGCCTTCCTACACTCACATTTTGAAGGTAACTTTCAAAGTCTTTCCTATATTACAAATATACTAAATGCACCAAAATATAATTTTTGCTAAATAAAATTATGTTCATCAAATCTTCAACCTATTATCCCACATTCTCTTTGGAACAGACATGTCAATAGAACAGCATCATCAATCAATCCAATAGATTTTGAGTGTATCCACAATGAATCTATCCTGCAATAAATTGGCTTGAGTCATTTAAAAACATATCTTAATATTAGGAGAAGAAAAATTATTATTTTGATCTATTCCTCCTCCCCTTAAAACACCTTGGGCAAGGGCTAAGCATTAAAAAGAAAAATAACCAACAGCTGTATTATGGCAATCAAGCCTAAATAAAAATGACTGATCAATCCAGATGAGAAAATATAAAAGGTATCATTCCATATAAAATACACACAAAGATTTTAACTCAAAAGTTTTCAATTGTGTCAAATGTGTTACAGTAATTAAACAAGCAGACAAGGTGCCAAAACTGTAGGTAGTTAGAACACCCAGATTTTCCCCCTTTTCAATCTTTCTCTCTAGATTACCAAAGCATTTAAAATTGTATCTTTTTACAAACACTGTTCTATCAGAGTACTAAGCAAGAGCACCATAGGAACGATGACCCAGAAACTGATATGTGGATTTCCCTCCTAGTGTCTATAGCACCACAAGAACAGAGCCAAGGATTCTCTCCTCCCTCCTTTCATTAGGCAAAAATTTGCAATTGCTTTTCAGAAACTACTCCTATTACACTTCCTCCTCAGTGCATGTTGCATTACTTCTCTTGGATGAATGTTGTACTGCATCTCAGACTCCTATCAGCTCATTTTAAAATGGTTGTGCCTGAAAATACAGTTGCCACTTAAAAATATCACAATTCACTACAATTCGATCAAATGGCACTGAGCAATTGCTTAGCTCAAATTATAAACAGAGAAAGTTCACCAAGAGACAGTTTCTGCTTTCCATGTGAAAAAAAATGTCTGGCATTAAAGCAACTTAGTACTTTTGAAAGGTGCTGAGGAGCTGAGTGCTCTCAGCTTTCACCAATTTCAAAGAGGCAAGAACACTCAGCATCAGCAGTATTAGTTCAAGCCCATGTCAAACCACTTTACCTGAATAGTATTTAAACACATGAAGTAAGCTACAAATATAACTGAAAACAGCAACATGTGTAGAACAGAATTAAGAGGGCCAGTTTCCCAAGGCAGAGGATCACCTGCAAAGGAGTAGTAAATCACCCTTACAAGGGCTAACCAAAAGACCTTCAGAAGAATCCCAAGCCAGTATTCCCTTACACATGAAGGTGCACAAACCTGTCTCCAACTCTTCTGATACTGTAAAATCACCCTAAGAAGTTTCCTCAAAGTAACTTTCAGACTACATCTATCATTCTGTTCAAATCAATTCTCTTTAATGCATCGCGCTAAGGAAGGCTGGCTGAGATACAGCTAGCATCAATGACAGCACCATGAAAACTGAAAAATTACCTCTGAAAAGGTTTGAGAAGAAAATGCTCAATGCTGTATTTCATACCACTGAGCCTGAAACACAGCATGCTGTTCTTAGTGCTCTTTCAAAGTACTACCATTGAAAAAAATTAAGATATATTAATGATAGACAGTAATTTACAACACCAGTGAGCTGGTTAAGAGACAAACACTTAAGAAGAGAAACATCATAGTATACCCTAACAGGTTAACACTAAATAATAGGCAACAGTTATATAGGAGGTTAAAAATGGGTGTAATTTGATGAAACAGGAAATAAGGACTATAAAAATGCTTTCTGATAGCAAACCACAAAAGAATTCTTCCATGGGAAGCAATGGACGTCAACTTTCACGCTTTCAGGCTGGACAAAAATGTTTAAAAAAAAAAGATCTGGAAGGAGAAAATCCTGCAGCAGGAGCAAGGACAAGAATAGGAAATGTTTGGTCACATACATGGATTGAGAATGCAAGGATTAGATGAACTACCAAAAGTAAAACTGGAAATCTGGGAGTAGCCCAGAAAACTGGGAGGTGGGACTGAGGAGGAAAAGGGTAGAGAAGTTCTTTGTCTCTAACATTTCTGATTTTTATGTCATTTCTTCAATTGATGAAAGAAAGCAACAACCTCCAAGTAGAATTAGCAACCACACACAGAGGAAATAAATATGGATTCAAAGTGGAACATCTAATAAGAAAAGAAAGTCTTTCTCTTTCCTGCAAATGGAGGATGATGACAATTCAAATGAAAAAAAAAAAAAAAAAAACAATTTTCAAAATATNTCATCTGAATGTCTGTGATGGCCAAAAATTTAGTCACACACAGTCTGGCTGTCCAAATGAATGGTGAGGAAAGGGCTCACATCAATCAGCTTCATCTAAGAAGATTGGCACAACTTCAATAGGGATTGACAGAGTTCAGTGCCTGCCAGACTGACGAGCCAAGCACCAAGCTGAAAATGTTCTGACTATTCATAATGACATTGCAGTCTAGGGCCTTTGATTAATTAATTCAGGAACTAAAGCCTTCAGTTACTGTAAGAGGAATATTTGAGGTAGCTGTTTCTCACCCGTTATAATACGTAAAATCCACATCCCCTGCTCCGCACTCAAACCTGCAGTGGTACCATTACTGGAATGCCTTTGACTTTTGCTATGCAGGGTCTAACATACATTCCAGTTCCTCCTCTTGCTCAAACAATTTACTTTTCTACAAAATAAATAAAACTATGCAAGTGTTCAGTGCCTTGCCTTTGAGAGATTTTGCTAAATGAGCCTTCTTCAAGCCACAAAAGAAACATTTGTCTTAATTGTTACTAATAATGTTATCTTTCAGCGCTCTCTAAAAATCTCTGACCAGCAGCAGGGCCCTCGCACAGCACTGCTAGAAACGTTGCTAGGTAGCATTACACATGCAGACAATTAACAGCTTAAAAAAAGAAGGTTGATCATTTTATTGCATTATTGTTCAGACAGAAGAAAATTCATTTTCATTAAGATAAGACCTTTCCACTCATTCTCAGCCCTAAATCTGGTTAGACAAAGGCAAGGTGTCTGCTATATTAATGTATTCCAATTAAACAAAATTGGGTAACACAAATAGGCAACTTGAACAAGTTGCACTGAAGTTAGGGGGCTGCTGCTACACTTTCTTGGGCATGCAGTCAGTCACATCAACTGTGTTTAACAGAAAACTTGAAGCATGGAAGACATTATACAGAAGTCAGACTGAAAACTGTTCTAAGCTCTCCCTAACCTCACCAACATTGTCCATGTAGTGAACAGAGTACCTGACACAGATTCGGTCCCAAAGCAGTTGCCATTTCTTTCTTCCAATGTAGGTCATTTTTCTGTTAGTAACACTGCTTGCTGTAGCATGATATTTTACTAAAGCTGCACAAAAAAGCATTTTAAAGGGAAGCAACGAGCTTGAAATAAACAGCGGAAGTGAGATCCCAGATAAACAGCAGCAAGGAAAAAAACATGATTAATGTTGGGAGAGGTTATTAAATTATCTTACTTCTCCAGTATTCACTTTGCACCCAACGTGCATTTATTTTTGGAAATGCCACTTGTTCAACAGTAAAGACTTGCACGCTTCTTGCTGGAACAAAGTCAATCATCAACAACATTGTGGCCCATGTAAAAGGAGAAATTTAGCTAGAGTCAGACCTGCATTGCTTTGATATGAAAGTGAAAAGATGTTTCCTTACTTTTCATAGCCTCTTAAACAGGCTTTACGCTTTAGAGTAAGTCTCACCTGGCAGAAGACCATTAAGCCCTACAGCACAGATGATTCACAGTGCAGCGGCATGAAGGGCCCCTACAAGCCACATACAATGAACACCTAATGGAAATACACCTGGCAACAGAGGATGCAGCAAACTCACTGGATGCACAAATTACACAATTCTCTGAATTACAATCCATTTGTAAGGGACACATGAAGAGGACAAGGCCAAAGGTCTATTTATAGGCTTGTGGCTATTCACAGTTTTCAATTTGGATTTAGAAAGTTTCAGTTTTGCTCCTGTTGTGAAATAAAATATTCCATAGAGAGACTATTTTCTTCTCCTTAACACTGGGAAGTATGACTTTTAGGACATTCTGGCTTAGTTCAAGTGATTTGGCTGCATTTCTCCCTTCCCTCGTTCTCAATTGAAGGTTAGATAATTCATCTTCATCTGCAAAGCCTAGGGAAGCCTACAGGTAAAAAACAGTGTACTGATGTATTACAAAGCAACAACAGGTAACAAACTACTTATTTCCTCTTAAATACTTACTTTCTAAACAAGTGGTCTGCAGTAGCTTCTTGTAGGAAATAAGAGGCTCTGTAATGCCGGTACCTAATTCTGAAATCAACTTTAAAAAAAAAAAAAAATCAGAGCAACAGCTACTCCAAAGCAGAAGGATGCGCAGAAGACACTCAATGAAACAAAAAGACTTCTAATTTAAGATGAGTTATTAAGATCGAGCAAGTCTGGAGGCAAATGACACCATCAATGACTAAAGCAAAGTTGTCCCATCAAAAATGTCTATACGCAACCTGTACTGGTTTCATTTTGACCATACATGGGGTGACATCTTCCATTAAACAGCTAACAGTTGACATGGAGAGGAGACTTAAAATCTTTACTCCCTTCTGCACCGCTGTCACTGCTGTGCACTTCAGCCTCCCTGGCTCTTGGCACAGTCAACTCTATGAAAGCTACAGAAGTATTGCAAATTGACTAACAAGATTAGCAAATCTGTGCTTGACTTGTTCAATAAGGTGTTGACGCATGCAGATATATTTGCCGAAATGACTTCATCCAAGAGGCATCAAATCTCGCCGGACTCCCTTCTACTTTCAGTCCCTAATCCCTAAACCTTTCTAACCTGCATATAACAAAAACAAAAAAAAAAAAAGAAAGAGCTGAAAAGGAAGGAGAGGAGATAATGATGCCTGCCACGAAGGCAGCCGATCAGGCAGTGCCTCCCCCAGCCCCTGCACACACAATCAGTGCCAGCTGTAGGCCAATTAAACCCAGCCGCTCACAGGTGTTCACAGAAATGACGAACACAAAAGAAATTCACACTTCAGAACTGCAATATTTAAAAGCTTTGAGGTGGAACCAAGAAAGATAAAAGCCCGAATTAAGTTTATTGTCACCTTGTGCTTCACTCTAATGCAGGTTTTGAACAGGGCCTCCCATTGGTATTAGAAGTTGGATGAACATCTGCATTTAAAATACAGGAAACCAAGNTAAAAATGTGATTTCTGCCATCATTTCATTAAAATTCCCTGTTAAATTTCTATCTGAACAGTGTACATAATATAAAAAAACTCAGGGCTCTTATTAATGGTGCTGTTCCTTATGATACAGACTTTAAAAAATAATGAAGACCATTTCTTACTTGTAAGAATATTGTTCATTTTTCATTCCTATTAAAATTTAATCTGGAAGTTGTTTAAAAATGTTTAAGTTTCATTACATTTCAACATCTTAAGAAGGGAAAGAGCTAGTGAGTTCATGAGCAGGAATGCTGTCACTCATCTGTCCTTCATCTCAACAGTAAATCACTCAACCTATCTATGATTCAAGATAACCATTTGCATCATTTTAATACTTACCTATCTTACAGTAGTGCTGTGAGACAATGTTTTCTGAAAAGCTTCAGCTCCATGGGTAGAGGACAACAGAGAACAGAGGAGCAAATTACTTCCCTTGCTTAACAGTATCTGAAGTTTCAGGAGAGGGTTTTTGGAGGTTTTAGTTGGAGTTGGCGTTTTTGGTATGGGTTTTTTTGTTTTGATTTGGTTTGGGAAGGGTCAGTGGGCATTTTTGCAGAATTTAAGCAAGCTGAAATCAATGCAGAAAATTGTCATCAATATACCATAAAAAACACATTAAAATGCCACTGAGTCTTCAATGTAAGAGCATTCTTATCAACCACCCTACTGAGACGCAAAGTGGAAATATCTTTTTGAAACTGGAGAGCTAAGTTTTGTAGAAGCATAGCCTGATTCTCAAAGGTGGAAACCAGGCAGGTCTCCCCACAGCCTTTCATAGCAACACCAGGTTACTTCACATTTTAAGAGCTTTTTAGATTGTACTAGTGGTCTAACTTCAAACCGTCTTCTCGTTGCTTCCTTACCCCTAAATACTCAGTGGTGAGACAAAGGTCCACACACGTACTGTGGAGTCCCACCTACCTCGCTGCAAGGGCACATCGCGCAGGGCACACTGCTGCACTCACTTCAGTAGTGCTCAATGCACTTAAGTCAAGAGAATTAGACATTTTGTGGCAACACTGAGTTAAACAAATTGACAGTAACCCACCAAGAAAACTAAAATTAAACTATCAAATTGGACATGCATCCTCTATAAACATTGTGCTTAAGCACTTTCTACAATCAAGTCTTTTATTCAGGGATCTAATTTTAGACATCTAAGNCAAGTCTTTTATTCAGGGATCTAATTTTAGACATCTAAGTATAAAAATTCTGGCCCATACATTTAATGGAAGTGCACGATTGCCAAGATGAGAATGTTAAATCTAATTTTATTTTTTCTTTGCGTACTTGTTTTTTCACACAATTTCTGCAACTGAATAGAAAAATATCTGTGATATTTTCTGGACCGTGTTCACAATATTCATTTTAGTCATTGCATTTTGAGTAGTTATAAAGCCTACTCCAAAGAACTGGAGCTTTTTCATTATTCCCAGTGAAACCAAAATTTCATTCCCCGCAATCAAAGTACTTGCTGGTAAATTTTTTCAGTCCTGAAAATATTTCTATTAAAATTAATGTTAATACATTGTGACCTGCACACATCCTAAATTAGAAATTTAAACTTCCTTGAAAGTCTTCCTTTTAGATCTTTTTATGCAATTATGATCCAGCTATTGTGCTACAGGCAAATTTTTGAATTTTCTTTCTCACATAGATGGCTTCATAACAGGGATATATTGATTTAACCTAGTTTCATTACTACTAATGCTCTGCTAAATTTTAAAGACAACACAATATTGAACAGAATAATGTGTTCTATTAATAAGCATACTATTGAAATGCTGAGCAGATTTATTGCATTTGGATGTTCAAATAAACACAAAGATCATTTTCTATAAATCATGTCCTGCCTAAGAAGATGACTAAAATCGGATTTGACTTTTAAAAATGATAATAAAAACAGTGAAAACTAGTTTGAAAAATTAACCAATGGATTTTAATCAAAAAAAGTATTCTCTGATCAGATATGTCTGGGCCTTGTTTAAAGTAGTACTTATTAGGAGAGGTACAAAGGACCTTTAAAGGCACTGGTTGTAGCAACAGTTTGAGGAAAGAAGTTTAAAAAGAGACTCAAGCTCTGTTTTGTAAATGAAATAAAGCAGAGATGGCAAAACTTTAAGTCCACACTGCACAGCGCTTGGCTCTTGCACGCATACTTAAGCTGGCTCGGGAACCAGGAGCTAAGTATCCATGTCAGTGCAGTATCTGCTTGAGCCTGCTAATTAAGCTTGCTGAGAAGAACTAATTACTGATGCAGCTCTACTGCTTCTGGGAGTCGAGCTAATACCACTATGCGGTACAACACATCAGCCTATTTAGAGCAGGCTCAGGTATTTGACCAAAGCAGGGCACAAGCATGCCCTTAAGTAAATCATTCCAGGTATCAAACAACAAATAAAGATTCTGTTTCTTCAGCAGTGACCCCACATGTGATCTCCCACAGGCCTCCCTCCTCTGTGCCTCATCTGCCACATACGGAACACACTCTCACAAGAGTGCCTGAGCAGGGAAGGACTTAGTGGAAGACAGGAAAATAAGCACCTTCTGATTGCTAGAGTAACTGTGAACGAGGGTTTGCACACACTGAAATCTTCTTCATTAACTCTGCAACAAAGCATCCTCATTTCCTGAGTTTTTGATTGCCGCAAATATCGTACTAAGTGCTCAGGTTAAAAAAGAATGCCTTAAGCCATTTTCCAGCACGGATTTCAGCTGCCGTAAAACATTCACTTCCTATCTTGCTCTAACAGTTCTCCATAAGAATACTGCTAAAATTACATGGGAATCCACGCTGAGGGAAAAAAGCAAGATTGTAATCAGAATAGCAAGCCCTGCTAGGGCTAACAACAACTGCTGGTTACTACTGCTAGAAGATAACAGCGAGGCAGGCACAGAGCGCTGCTGTGCACTCAGCAAGCACATATGGCAAGACGCTTCTGTGGTCACCCTATCTTTCCATCTCTGCTATCATCACTACATATTTTCTTTCCTTTCTCTGTTGCCTGTACCCCAGACTGTAAGCTCTACAGGACAGGAACTCTGTTTTATTTACATGTGCAGCATCTGCCTAAATGACTCCAAGATTGATGACTCCGGTCCTTCCATTTCCCAGCATCTCTGCAGTGACACAAATAAACTAGAAAATCTCTGCATTTTGTTTCTGGCTTATTACAGCAGTTCGCAAACCTTGGCAGTTCTCTCAGTAGTTTGTACTTATTTCCAGGCTCAGGACACTGTCACCTAGAATGGCACCATGCTTAGCAGCAGAACACCACCGGCACATTGGTCGAAAGTGCTAGATGTCACTGCCTGACTGCCTACTACAGAGCCTAAATGCTCTGTGCAAGCATCAAGCTGTGCTTCTGCAAAATCGTTGCACAGGCCAGAAGCCTCTGTCTTCCTTTAATATTCATGCTATATCTGAAAGAACGGAGCTTGAGCTTCTAAGCACTATCACAATACAAACAACTACAATAATTTTTTACAATCTGCCATTTCTGCTTGCACATGCTGTATGGCCTACAAAAGGTTACGCATATAAAATTGTTAGGTTACGGTTATTATCTTGTTAGAAAGAGCATTTTAAGAGTGTTTGAGGAATGAGAGGACTTCTTTTTGTTAATATTTCAGTAAAACTATGAGTGTGCAGTACTTGCTTCTGATGTAGGAAAAACTCATTTCAACTCAGTAATCCAGCATAACTACATCCTCAAATGCCAACATGCCTCCAAAATCCTAAAGACAGAAAACCGGGCCATGGTCAAACTCTAACCCAACCTTCACTGCCTCAGCAGAGATATTCCACCGCTTAAACAACCTCTCTAATTACAACTACATGGAAATCTCTGCCTGTCAGATATTAAATTTTATAATCCAAATACCGATTAAGTGTATTTTAAAATGTTCCTAACCATTATTGTCATTACGGAGGACCTCTCATTGACCTGCGCTGCAAACTTTCTACTGTTCTTCCAGTCATTTTACTCCCTAACCACATCCCCTCTACAGCCTACCACAAAAGCATAAAAGCCTTTTTTTTATTAAATGCTCTCATCTTCAATAGGCAGCTGAACTTGGCAAACTCATGACACCCACTGTGTAGGAAAGGCATATACTTACCCTTACTTACAAAGTAAATGTCAGAGTTTCTTCCAGGTTTGAGAGAAATATCAACTCCGGATCTCCACAAAGCCCTCTTACCAACATTATGTGTACTGATAATCTTCACAGTGCTTATCAGAGAAGATTATCCTCTCAAAAAACAATAACCTGGATGAATTCTTCTCCTGGGAGTTTCTACTGAGATAGAATTATCATGGTCCATAAATATCATCAACAGAGTATGGCTACGTCATCTCCCCATCCCTCCGATTGAACACATCTCACTGTTTCTACCCTTTGTCTTTTTCTCATTCTAGTTTTATATTCCCATTTCCCCCACTTACTGTTAATCTCCAGATAATGACTTCTGTAACAAACAAGTTGCAAAGAGTGCTCTAGGTAAACATTATTTATGTCAGAGGTCTTCTGCTTATCTTCAGTCATTCTCTATCTATATTGGCTTATCATGTAAATTATTTGCCTACTACTATTAGCCCTCTTCTCACTCATGTCCTAAAACAAGCTTTAAAAATTAAGTTAGTAAAAGAAATGAGGATTAAGCACCTCAGGTCTCACTAACATACTGAGTCTTTAGCAAGTCACTCAAGATTCTTCCATACACACTTCTTTAAGGACGGCACCCCTTTCAGCCAGCATGCTTCAGGATTATTTCCCCTGCTCCTACCCTCTCTAGGCAATTGATTGGAACAATGATGGAGTAGACCTGACCAAGTACTCACTGGCATTAGCTCACTACCTAGCCAGCACCACTACCTGCTGCTAATACTTTGATTTCCATGAACAGGCACAATTCAGGCACATTATTGCACAATCAGTTTGCTGAGATGTGAAAACTTGGGTTCTCACCTGAGGCTTATTTCTGACCAAAAGGAAAAGCAGCATTCAAAAGCAGCAATCTGAGGAGACTAATGACCCCTTTGGCATTTAAATGGCTTGCCATTTTGCACGAGTACTTCTTATGGCTATTTTATATCTCATAAGTAGAAAAAAAATAATAGATTTGATTCACTACTCTTACTCCAGCACAACTGTGCTTATTTCAATAGAGGGCTTTGGCGCAAAGGAATAATGCCATTGTGAATCATGACAATGCTTTGTACTTGTGGTTTTCATGCACAGAACTTGAAAAGCTTTACAAGCATTGGTGGGAAGCACTGTTAACCTCACTGTACAAATTATAGAATTGTCTAAGTTGGAAGGGAACTTTAAGATCATCGAGTCCAACCATTAACCTAACACTGCCAAAACCACCACTAAACCATGTCCCTCAGCACCACGTCTACCTGTCTTTTAAATACCTCCAGGGATGGTGATTCAACCACTTCCCTGGGCAGCCTGTTCCAATGTTTGATAACCCTTTCCATGAAGAAATTTTTCCTACTATCCATCCTGAACCTCCCCTGGCATAATTTGAGGCCATTTCCTCTCGTCCTATCTCTTGTTACTTGGGAGAAGAGACCAACCTCCACCTCTCTACAACCTCCTTTCAGGTAGCGATAAGGTCTTCCCCTGAGCCTCCTTTTCTCCAGGCTAAACAACCCCAGTTCCCTCAACCGCTCCTCATAAGACTTGTGCTCATCTAGGGTGAGGCACAGAAAGCTGAAATAATTATCCAAAGGTCACAGAGTGAGTCAGTAGCAGATGCGGGACAAGAATCCACTTACATTCACTCCCAAATTCTCCAATGGATCATCCCCCCCTTACTGCAATGAAGTTTTAAGTGTAAATCAATAATTGAGGTCACTGAAAACTTTTTGCATGCAAACTTTTTCCTCTAGGAAAGCACTGATAAAAAGGAAGGGGCTTAATGAATTTTTCAGTGGTCCTTAAGTAAGGATAGAGCATTCAAGGAGGAGATGAGAAGAGAGGACACTTGCTCAGGAAGCCCTGTAACAGGGCTGCAGCGACAAATCATTATTCCCAGAACACTGCTCAAGGAAATGTAATGCTGCCATTTTCCAAATGCTGGGTAATAAAATCTTTCATACATACAATATTTAAAACTGTGAATTACCTTTGAGAATGTATCCAAACACCTAAACAGTATCAAGTCATGCTAACGGTTATTTGTTTATAGGTCAGAAGGACAGTAAATTATTGCAATGGAATAAAGCCTGCATTGTATCTAGTTGTGCTGTTTAACAGGTGATAGTGAAAAGCAGGTGATGTATGGAAACCAAGTTTTTAGAGCTCCTGCCTCAATCTCTATTCACTTATATAAAGATGTCACATTTTTAAACATTTAAAAGTCAAATTGTCTGGAGAATAGATTCATATAAAATTTATTTTCAGAAACCAATATTTAGCCTACTGCTATCAGAGTTGATTGCTCTTATGTATAAGCTTTATTCAAGTTTCTACAGGTTTGAAAATACAAAGACTGACATTTCAGATCCCATACTCGTGTGTCATCAACCAGAAATTGAAATGGGAACATTTCCACTTTCTCAGAAATACTGAGTTTGTTAGGGTGATAACTGCACTAACTGCTTTTGAGTTTTTGTGAAGCTACTAAACATGACTCTACTTCAACACAGACAGGAAGGAGGAGTCACAATGGCAGAAAAAAAATCCTGAATCAGTGCCTTACCCAGCACAACATGCCCTGAGAATTCAATAGTTACAAATAGCTATTTTGGCAGAGCTTTGAAAGTGGCTAATAGCAAAAATGGTTTATTCTGTTTATGTCAAAGACATGTTTGTCAGGCGCTGGACAGCCAGACAAATCAGGGTCTAATTACTTCAGTCAATTCCCTCAGTTTTATTCTTTCAGTCTATATTGAGTTATTAAAGCATCAGAAATAAAATGCTACTGAGAGAGCAATAAGGGAAATAAGATGTCAGAACTCTATTAACAATGGCATTTTCAGGAAGAAATGTAAATAGAAAATCAAATTTATGCAATAAATATATATCAGTAAGTAATAATATAATTATCCTACATTTATCTTTAAAGCAGCTTTCATCTCCAAATGATTAAAAAAAATAAATGCTTTAACACATTGACATTGTGAATTCTTTGGAACAGTGACCATCATTCAGATTCGGGTCTGCACTGTGCCTACCTAGCACAAGAGACTATTGGTCCCCAACCCAAATACTACAGTTGTACAAATATGTATGTGAGTAATAATTTATTCCACCCTTGACATTTAGCCAGCTCAGAGAGAACATGTGACAGTTAAGCAGTTGTAAGAAAAAGAACTGGAAAATGCCACATTCAATTGAAATGACAGAAAATATTTAGGTAGACAGAATGTAATAAATTTGGCAGACTTATGGGAGTTTAATTGTTCTGTGGTTTGGGCCGGATTGGCCCAATCAGGCAGAACGACAGATGCTCTCTCCTGCTCCGCTTCGAAGGGAGGCAGGAGAGAGAGAAAAAGAGAGACTTAAGAGTTTAGAAGAGGCCTAGCTAAAAAGTAAAGTTACTGAACAAAATTGGTCCTGTTTTACCTCAAACCAGGACAAAAACCACAACTGTGAGGAACAGCTTTCTGTTAGGGGTGTCTAAATCTTCATTACTTGAATATGACCATCACAAAAAGGAAATTTTCTCATCCCACGGCAGTGATGGTTGTGTTGGTGGCAGCAGCTCCCAGCTCTGTGCCAGGTTTTGTGCAGGCAGCAAGAGGACAGTGGCCTCTTGCCCAAGAGGGGCTGTCACATGTACCAGCAACTTCCTGGTCTTACACTGGCTCACATTTGCCAGCACAGATAGTGAGATGTTTCCTACTTCAGGCAGCATCTGCCACCCAAATAACCGAATCTCATTTGCTCCCAGAAGACAGTAGGACGCACTTTTTTCTCCCCCCTACCACTGTGAAATAGCTCCTCTACCATGATGGCTGGAAAATCCCACTGTAGCTCTCACTCAAGTGTCTCGAGTCTTCCTGTCCATCAAACCATAATACAGAAAGATTCTTTCACTTACACAGAGGAAAAAGCTTGGTGACTTCATCAGCACCTTTACTGAGTAAGATTTTTCCTGGGCTTTTGTTTGTTTAAAAAACGACCAGCTCCCCATTTTACAGTGTTTCTAACATTTCAAAACATCTCCATAATATCATTAAACTCTTTCTTACTGGTTTATTATAACAGAAGTATTCACCTTATTTCAATCTATTCACTTTCTCCTATTAGGAAAAAAGTTAAAAGGGCATAATGACCATCCCTGCTTTTGCCCGGTCTGTTTGACAGCCTGCCACCTGGAATTTGCTCCCACACACAAGTTTAGACTCATGGGTCCAAAAGGTTGAAGACAAATTAAAAGGAATACTTACAATATTTACTAATTTTAACACAAGAGATTAGTTCAACATGTAAACAGCTTTAATGATATGTCTGAAAATCAACAAGCCACATGAAAAACAAGGTCTTACTTATTACTTAGGATTACTGTCTGTGTTCAGCGTTGATCATCTTAGTGATGATGCCATCTAATCATTCATGAAAAAGTAAAAGTAGTATCTTGATATTTGATAAAATAATGAGAATTTCAGAAAAAAGATGCCCAGATTCTTCTAAACTGAATCATCAGCTGGATTTGAGTCACCTTCTGGAGGTGCCTCATGCTTTCACTCTTGCTTTCTACAGAGAGACCCAAGAGTGACTGAGGCTCCAATCACACACATTGTTAGGAAGTATCAGGTAGTAACTTTCTAATATGCTAGTGTTCACTGAGTTACTTAGCCTGACTGACAAAGCACTAAAATATCTATAAGTTTTGAAATATTTTTAAAGAAAATCTGTAGTCCTCTACATTTACTTCTATAGTTATAAATAAGCATGTTGTTACAATGACAGTACTTTGGATAAACCGTTATAATAGAATGAATGCTTAAAAAACAGATTATAAGAATGCATAGGTGTGTGTCTAGCTAATAGAGGACTCTAGTGTTTTCTTCTCGTGTTTTACTTACAGAAGTGCAGACTCTTCATTTCAGATGATGTGATCCTTTTTACCTCTGATGAATAAACATGCCTGTGAAATGAATCATATAATGCGTGTATCTGCCCTGTGTCATACAGCATCGGAGGGTTTTCCCCATATTGAGTACTTGTTCTCTCTAACCCAGCACAAGCAAAAAGACTACCTTTTTACAAGAATTAACTTATGTACAGAGAAGTCCCAGACCGACTAAGCTCTCCTTACAGTATCTTAAACTCATAAATAGACCAGCAATACATCTTTGCATTTACACAGTATTTTAAATTCACTGAGCTTACATGCTCTAACAAAGAGTGGGCATCATCGCCTATTTAAAGAGCAAGAAACTAAGCCAGAAAGCAATTAAATAAATTGATGGCAAGACAGTAACAGAACAGAATTAGATCCCAATTCATCTGCTTGCCAGCCCTCACCTACCTAGTAGACCACAGCAGCAGTCCCAGTAGCAGACTTGTATGCAGAATTCTCATGGTCAGCACAAGTAATGAAAAATATTAACCAAAATTTCTCATGTCCTTTTAATGACATTCCCATGGATAAAATGAAAAACAAAGGCCTAAATATTTAAAGACCTTTCTGCATGTGTGGCTGAACTCTCATTTCCTCGAGTAAAAAGGAATTCCTCCAGACATACCACTGGCTCTAATTTTACCTGAAGCTTCAGAATCTACACAAAGGACCTAAGATAATGTTACAAAAGGCTGATATCTGTTGATTAACTAGAATGTTCAAGTTAAAAATAAATTTATTTTTTAAAAATCAAACTGGCACTTATTTCTGTATTAAGATTTAGAAAACCTAGAAAATAATACAGTTTCACAGCCAGAGACAGTATTATATTCAAAGCTTGCTTACATCTTACATGTATATCAATTCAAGCGTGAATGCTGAACTTGTGCTGGTGTTTCAGCCATAGGTTTGTCTTCACCA
The DNA here is from genome assembly GCA_013397275.1 of Burhinus bistriatus. Classification (NCBI taxonomy): domain Eukaryota; kingdom Metazoa; phylum Chordata; class Aves; order Charadriiformes; family Burhinidae; genus Burhinus; species Burhinus bistriatus. The sequence goes on from VYXH01000325.1 coordinate 25,220, forward strand.
GGTGCTACATATTGGTTTGAAAAACAATAGGTTATTTACAAGTCAGTTTGTCTATACATTCACATGATGATTGCATATGCTCCCAGGCAAACAGAACAGGAGGATTTTTGCATTAGCAGTTCTGGTCAGATACACAAGCAAATCTTTCCCACATATATGGACATGCATGTTGCTACCTGAACAGTAGTGTGCATCCCAGGTCCTCTCAGCCTCAAAATCTCTAGGGACTCCAAGGCAGTGTACCCACACTTAATGCAAAAGTTACAGATCAAAATAACTGTTCTGTCTCCTTCAACCTCATGCCTAAATGTACACACTCATTACAAGGGACACTATCAAATACTCCAAAACCACAAATCACCAGGAGTCCCAGAGTGCTTAACTGAATGAGCACTGAAGGATAAGTATCCAAAAGGAAGAGTTGTGCCAAGAAGCTGTATTAACAGCTTTATGTGATGAATGTATGGATCTCAGGAAAAGAAGTGGCCTCCACAGCTGTCACTTGAAATCCAGAAGAGCGACCTCAGTTGCTCACAGGCTGTTCTACCTTTGCAGTCTCATGAGCTCATTTAATGAGACAAGTTCTCTATTGAAATTTTCAGTCTCATTTTCTGCAACCATGAACATAAATGGTTCCTGACTCAAATGACATTCTTGATATGACTGTGAGTAAAAGCTTTTCTGCTGAGGTTTAAAAGTGACGCTAGTCTGCAAGAGTGGGTCCTTGACCTAGCCATAGAAGGCACCAAGGTCCTTCTTTGTGAAAAGTCCTCTGTCTGAAGTTTCGGAGCAGAGACATTCATCAGATGCACGATAAACTGACAGTCTTCAACTAAGGTACTGATGTTCATGACCCAACTCCAGAGAGTAAGAGGAGTTTTTGAAGTTACACACTGGAAAACAGAAGACATCCTGAAAATTTGTTTGGCCTGCTCCAGCCAACAGGATTGCTGCTGCTGCTTATGGAGGAAAACAGATGGGGAAAGATGTAACGTGGAATCAAATACATCTATTACAGATTGAATAGAAGTTACTTTATTTCAAGGCAGAGACCAACCTCAAGGTAATTCAGACCTCTGAGACAGGTCAGAGGACATCATTTGCTTTCCCCTGCTCTAAATCTCAGGAAGTAGCTCAGCCAGCCTGAAAAAACCATGTATCTGCATGGTTAGCTTTGACTACTTTGGTTTCAGATTGACAATTTTCTTGCATAGACAAGAGAAACTCATGTATCCCTGTTTGTGTTGATGATACTATGAATCATCACTGGCACATGACGGTCCTGAACGTTTTTGTATGGTCTGTTTCTACCCACATCCCAAGATCTGAAATCATAAATTTCCAAAATGAAGAGAAATGTGTATTACTATACATCTGAAAGTGAGACATTTCAGACATTTTCTGGTATCTGCCATGAATAGATGGCAACCAAAAATTGTTATGCAATGATATTTAATGCATTCGCTGGATCAGAGACAGGTAACCAAGATGTTCTAAACCATAATCAAATGCAATGTTTATGCAGTCTTGCAATAAATGCCATAGATGCACAGTCTGTGCTGATGCCACTTCACCAGATATATTCTGCTTATACAGGGAAATGAGTCCAGCTGTCTCAAGAACTTTACGAATTTGTCCTATGGTGGATAAAATCCCAGGAGGAGAGTCATTATAAACTTCAAATGGCAAACTGTACATCAGAAAAACTTTAAGTTTGAACTTTTTTCAGCTCAAAATGAAAAATTAAAGCTAAATCTTAGGCTATTCAGAACTAACTTGAAGAGATATTTCTGCAGGCAATCATCCTGGTACAGACAGATAACAAATTCCCACCTTCTTAGCTGAAAGAAAATTACAGCCCTGGCTTTCATGAAAAATCTTTCTGCCACACAAAGACCAACCTATAGTGCCCTGAACTGATGATCTCCTGGATTTAATTATAAGTGTCTTTATTTAATAAAACAACCTGATCAACACACAAAAATGTGTGCCTTGCAGGCAAGAGATGGTAAGCAATTTATCTTTCAATATAATAATCACTAATATCACAGACACTATCTGGAATTTAAACTGATGAATAAAGGTATTTAGGTTATGAAGTCCTAGATTAGTCTACAGCCTCTATTCATTTCAATAGCAAGAAATATCAACTCTAATAATTTCCACTTTAAGAAATAAGGGTCCAGTTGTTGGACTATTGCTACTGGCCCAGAAGCATTTTCACTTTTTGCCAAAACAGGTTCTCACAGGCTGAGCTGTGGGGAGGTGATTCTGCCCCTCT